>PVIW01008297.1:48472-62777 GCA_004026585.1 Noctilio leporinus
TAAAAAAAAAAAAAAAAAAGACATAGGATAGCTGAATGGATAGGATGAGAAAACAAGACCTTACATGTATGCTGCCTCCAAGAGACCCATCTCTGATTAAAAGATACACACATTAAAAATAAAAGGATGGAAATAGAGGTATCATGCAAATGGGAAAGAAAAAAGCTGGGGTAGTAGTGCTATTATCAGACAAAATAGACTTTAAAACTAAGGCTATAGTAAGAGACAAAGAAAGACACTACATAATCATAAAGGGGAGAGTCCAACAGGATATAACCCTAGTAAACATTTATACACCCAACACACAAGCACCTTATTACATAAAGCAAATGATGGACATAAAGAGAGAGATCAACGGAAATACAATCATAGTCTGGGATTTTAACACCCAATTAACTTCAATGGATAGATCTTCCAGGCAGAAAATCAACAAGGATACAGTGGCTAAAAGTGATACATTAGATCAAGTGGATATAATTG
Organism: Noctilio leporinus; assembly: GCA_004026585.1. NCBI lineage: Eukaryota > Metazoa > Chordata > Mammalia > Chiroptera > Noctilionidae > Noctilio > Noctilio leporinus. The sequence goes on from PVIW01008297.1 coordinate 48,953, forward strand.
ATATCTTTGGAGCATTTCACCCCAAAGCAGCAGAATATACATACAAGTGTATCTGGAATATTTCTTAGGACAGATCACATGTTAGAACACAAAACAAGTCTTTGTTAATTTAAGAAGATTTCAATCATATCAAGCATGTTCTCTGATCCCAGTGCTATGGAATTAGAAATCAATCACAAGGAGAACATTGAAAAACCTGTAAAGGCATGCAAGTTAACTAACATGTTATTAACCAATGAATGGGTCAACAACAAGATTAAGGAAGAAATCAAAAGATACCTTGAAAAAAATGAAAATGAAGATACAATAAACCAAAATCTGTGGGACACTGAGAAAGCAATACTAAAGTAAAATTCAAAGCATTATCAACCTATCTCCAAAAAACAGAAACAAAAACAAAAGAAGCTCAAATAAACAATCCAACTTTACACATAAAGTAACTTGAAAAGAACAACAAACAAAGCCCAAAGTAGTAGAATGGAGGAAATAATAAAGATTAAAGCAGAAATAAATAAAATAGAGCAAAGAAAAAAAAAGTTCAAAATATTAATGAATCCAAGAATTGCTTCCTTGGAAAGATAAACAAGATTGACAAAACTTTAACCAGACTTGTTAAGAACAGAAGTGAAAAGACCCAAATAAATTAAATCAGAACTAAAAGGGGAAAAATAGTAACTGACAACAAAGCAATACAAAAGGTTGTAAAGAAATGTTATGAACAACTGTATGCCAACACATTGGACAACCTGGATGAAGTGGATAAATTCCTATAACATACAACATTCCAAATCTAAATCAGAAAGAATCATATAATTGGAATAGACAGATTACATTTGGTAAAATTGAAGCAGTGATCAAAACTCTCCCAAAGAACAAATTCCTGGACCAAAGGACTTCACAGGTGAATTTTACCAAACATTCTGAGAAGAACTAACACCTCTTCTCAAACTATTTTATACAAATCAAGAGAAGGAAATGCTCCTAAACTCATTTGACAAGGTCACCATTATCCTAATTCCAAAATGAGATAAAGACAATACAAAATAAAAATTACAGGCCAATATCCCTGATGAACATAGACACGAAAATCCTCAATAAAATATTAGCAAACTGAATAGGGTAATGTGTCAAAAAGATCATACACCATGATAAAATGGGATTTATTCTGGAAATTCAAGGTTGGTAAAACATTTACAAATCAACAAATGTGATTTGCCATATAAACAAAATCAAGGGTAAAAACCATATGATCATATACCCAAAAATAAACCTAACCAAGGATGTAAAAGACCTGTATTTGAAAAATTATAAGACATTGATGAAAGGATTGAAGATAGAAATAAGTGGAAGCACATACTGTGTTAATGAATAGGGAGAATTACATACTTAAAATATCCAAACTACAGAGATATCTATAGATTAATTCTAATTTATAACAAGATTCCAATGACATATTTCACAGACCTAGAACAGATATTCCAAACATTTATATGGAACCACAAAAGACCCAATATAGCAACAGAAACCAGTTGGAGAAATCATACTACCTACTATCAAACTATACTTTAAGGTCATAATAATCAAAACAGCATGGCACTGTCATAAAAAGACACATACATCAATGGAACAGAATAGAGAGCTCAAAAATAAACTCACCCCTGGCTGGTGGCACAATAGATAAGGCACCAGCCTGTGAACCTAAAGGTCTCTGGTTTGATTCCCAGACAGGGCACATAACCAGGTTTCAAGTCAGGTCTCCAGCCAGGTCTGTAGCTGGAGGCAGGTAAAAGGCAACCATACATTGATGTCTCTCTCTCACTCTCTGTCTCTTTCCCTTCCCCTTTCTCTAAAAGAAAATAATAAAATATTTTTAAAAAGAAATAAACTTACACATTTATAGTTGATCAATATTCCACAAAGGAAGCAAGTGCATACAATGAGCTAAAGACAGTTGGTAATAGTGTTGGTAAAATAAGACAGATGCAGAAAATGAAACTATACCACCTTTTTACAGCACACACAGGAATAAATTCAAAATGAATCAGAGTTAAATGTTAGACCAGAAGCCATAAAAATCATAGAAGAAAACACAGGCAGCAAAATCTCAGACACTGCTCAAAGCAATTGTTTATCAGATATTCCTCCAAGCAAGGGAAACAAAAGAAAAAATAAACAAACGAGACTACATCAAACTAAAAGGCTTTTTTCATAACAAAGGAAATCATCAACAAAATAAAAACACAACTCGCAGAATGGGAGAACATATTTTCCAATATATCTAATAGGGGGTTAATATCCAAAATTTATAAAGTACTTAAAAAAATTCAACACCAAAAACACAAACAGTCCAATTAAATTATGGGCCAAGGACCTGAAAAATTATTTCTCCAAGGAGGACATACAGAAGACCAATAGACATATGAAAAGATGCTCAATATCACTAATCATTACAGAAATTCAAATTAAAATCACAATGAGAGACCATCTCACACCTGTCAGAATGGATATCATCAACAAATAAGTGCTGATGGAGATGTGGAGAAAGGGGAACACTGTAGTACTTTTGGTGGGAAATCAGATTGGTGTAGCCACTGTGAAAAACAATGTAAAGATACCTCAAAAAATTAAAACTGTATGTGCTTTTGAACCAGCAATCCTACTTCTTGGAATATATTTGAAGGAACACAAAATACTTATTTGAAAGAACATAAGCACCCCTACATTCATTGCAGCATTATTTACAATTGCAGGGATATGGAAACAGCCCAAATGTCCATGGATAGATGAGAGAATAAAACAACTATGGGACATGTACACAGTGCACTGCTACTCAGCTATTAAAGAAGAAGAAAATTTTATCCTTTGTGACATTATGGATGGACCTGAAGAACATTATGCTAAGTGAAATAAGGCAGTCAGAGAAAGACAAATACCATATGATTTCACTCAGATGTGGAATCTAATGCACAAATTGAACTAACAAAGAAAATGGGGATAAGCTCATTTATGGCAAGCAGGATGACAGCTCATTGGGGAAAGCTGAGGGGATGGAGAGATTGAGGGAAAACGAAAAAGGACTCATGGATGTAGATAACAGTGTGGTAATTGTTGGAGGGAGGGAATATAAGTGGGATAAATAATAATAGAAAAAGTACAAAGAGTTTACATTTCAAAAGTCATTTGTAATAGTGTAAACAATAAAAATATAGTTAAATTTAAAAATAAAAATATAACTAAAACCTTGAAATAAGTAAGAAATAACTACAAATATAGACATACATAAATTTGACAAATAAAATGAAATAATTTATTTAAAAGCACAAACTACCATGGTTCACTTAATATGAATAGATAATTTGAATAGCCTGTAACTATGAAGAAAATTAAATTTGTATTTTAATAATTCCCTGCAAAAAATGTCTGTTCCCCTAGTTTCACTGGAGAGTGCTACTAAATATGTATGTAAATAAATGTGTAAGTAAGAATTAATAGTAATTCCATATACAAGCTGTTCCAGAAAATAGAAGAGAGGAAACACTTCCTAATTTATTTTATGAAACTAGTATCACCCTGACACCAAAACTAGACAAAGATATTAAAAAAAATAACTACAGATCAATATCCCTCATGAATGTAGACACAAAATTATTAACAAAATATAGAATACAGTAACATATAAAAATAACTATATACCATGACAAAATGGGGTTTATTCCAGAGATGTAAGGCTGGTTCAAGGTTTTTAAGTCACTCAATGTGATTCACCATATTAATAGGCTACAAAAGAAAAATTACATGGTTATATAAATCTACACAGAAAATGTATTTGACAAAATTCAATACTCATTTAGAATAAAAAGAAACTCAGGAAAATAAGAATAGAGGTATACATCCTCAACTTGATAAGAACATTTATAAAAATCTACATCTAACATTATACTTAATGGTTAAATAATGATTGAATTTTCCTAAGACAAAATAAAATATGGATGTGCAAATAAGGCAAGAAAATAAAATGTGTAGAGGTAACAAATAAAATAATCACAAGTCGTACAACGATCTACACTAGCAAAGCCCAAGGAATCTACAAAGATATTTTTCTAAAACAAGTTTCCCTGATGCAAAATAAGCACAGAAAAATTAATTGTATTTTTAAATGCTAGCAATGAATACATGGAGAGCAAAATTAAAATGCACCATTTAAAATTGTTTTAAAAAATGCCTAGGTATATAAGGTCTGTCCTAAAAGTATTGAGATAATGTCAATATAATTAAAACATTATATGGCTAGATACTTTTGGAACAGACTTTGCAAATCTAACAAGACATATATAGGATGTGTATTCTGACAACTATGTAATGGTGATGAAAGAAACTGATGAAGATCTAAATAAATGGAGATACAGGCTGTGTTCATGGATTGGAAGGCCCAATATGGTAAAGATGTTAACTTCTCTCCCAAATTTGCATATTTAATTATTTTTTTACCAAAATTTCAGCATGGTTTTTGTAATTATAACCAAGGTTATTCTAAAATGTATATGGAAAGGCAAAGGGACTAAAATAGCTTAAACAGTTTTAAAAAATAAACTGGAAGGAATCAGTTTATTGGATTTAAAGTTTTATTTGCAGCTATATTAATCAAGACTGTAAATGGCAGAGGGATAAATATATAGGTCAATGGAAAAGAACCAGACCCTAAACATAAATCCTCACAAATATGCCCAAAGGGTTTTTGACAAAGTTACAAAACTCATTCGATGAAGAAAATACACCTTTAACAACAAATGCTACAGAAGTAAGTGGACACGATAGGCAAAATAGAAACCTTGACCTAAGTCTCCTACCTTAGGCACAAATTACTAAAAAATGGATTGTCTGTAGTCTTAAATGTTCATGTAAAACTAAAATGCTTTTAGAAGAAAACATAAAATAAAATATTAGGGATTTAAGATGAGGCAAAAACTTCATTTAAAAATATTCTATTTATTGTTAGAGAGAGGGGAAAGGAGGGAGAAAGAGAGGGGGAAAAGCATCAATGTGAGATTTTGAATGGTTACCACTAAATGCCTGCTCCAACTGGGAACTGAACCTGCAATCCAGGCCTGTGCCCTGACTGGGACTCAAACTGGCAACCTTTTGCTTTGCAGGGTAACACCAAACTAACTGAGCCACATCAGTCAGGGTAAGACAAACACTCCTTATATTGGACATAGAAAACACAATCCATTAAAGAAAAATTGTATAAATTGTACATTGTCAAAATCAGAAAGTTTTTTGTATATTTTATTGATTATGCTGTTACAGTTGTCCCAAATTCTTTTCCCTTCATTCCCCTTCACCCAAGTCCCCTGTTCCCTCCCACAGTCCTATCCCCCAAACCCTTAGTTTATGTCCATGAGTTTTACATGTAATTTCTCTGATTTCACTCTTTCCTCTATTATTCTTATATTTCCCCTGTCTATCTTGTACCCACCAACTATGTTTCCTAATCCCTGCACCATTTCCCCATTTCTCTCCTCTCCCCCTCCCAGTTGATAACCCTCCCAATGATCCCCATACCTATGTTTCTGGTACTATTCTGATTGTTTGCTTGGTTAGTTTTATTTTTTATTTTTCATTTTTCAGGTTCTGTTGTTGATAGTTGTGAGTTTGTTGTCATTTTAATGTTAATAATTTTGATCTTCTTTTCCCTTAATAAATCCCTTTAACATTTCATAAGGGGTTGATGATGATGAACTCCTTTAGCTTTACCTTGTCTGGGAAGTACTTACTTGTTCTGTCTTTTCACTCTGAATAATAGCTTTGCTGAGTAGACCAATCTTGGCTGTAGGTCTTTGCTTTTCATTACTCTGAATATTTCTTGCCAGGCCTTTCTTGCCTGCAAAGTTTCTTTTTGAGAAATCAGTTGATAGTCTTATAGAAAGTCCTTTTTAGGTAACTCTCTTCTCTTGCTGCTTTTGAGATTCTCTCTTTATCTTTAATCTTTGGCATTTTAATTATGCGGTGTCTTGGTATGGCTCAATTTGGATCTAGCTTCTTTGGGATTCTCTGTGCTTCCTGGACTTAAATGTCTATTTCCTTCACCAAATTTGGAAAGTTTTCCTTTATTATGTTTTCACACAAGTTTTCAACTTCTCATGCTTCCTTTTCTCTTTCAGATATTCCTATGATTTGGATATTGGCATGTTTAAAGTTGTCCCAGAGGTTCCTAAGCCTCTCCTCATTTTTTTCAATTCTTGTTTCCACTTTCTGTGCTGGTTGACTGTTTATTTCTTCCTTATGTTCCAAATAATTGATTTGAACCCCATTTTCCTTCCCTTCATCATTGGTTTTGGTGAAGGGAAAGAAACACATACAATACACATAACACAGCATTCTAGAACACAGTTTCACTCTAACATGGTTTGAGAATTTAGAGAAATCCCTGAATAACATGAAGCATAATAAGAGCTTTTAGGAGCCAAAAATATCTCATTTGAAATTAGGGAAGTCCCTGAACAACATGAAGCTTTTAGAGCAAAAGATATCTCATTTAAAATAAATAAAATTTATAATGATCTCTCAATAAAAAGCAAGTAATCTACAATAACAGAATTTTTTGCAAAAATACAGGATAGATGTCAAGATAATTCTGAAGAAAGTTCAGAGGATGAAGATGTCTTCTCAAACAGAAAATACCCTTGGTTAATGTTGCTTAGCAGTGATGATAAAGAAAACATTATTTAATACATATTAATATGTTATAATTTTCATGCAAATAGCTTTAATAAAGGTATTTTTCTTAATTATAAAAATATAATGGTATATTAAAAAAATTTTAACCTAACCCCCTTTTATGTACTAGTTCTTTGCTTTATATAACATGGACTTCCATAACACAGCACTTTTAGGAACCTAACAACTGTGTCATATGGGGGTTACTTGTATTTTCTTTTGTTTCACTTGGCATAGCCTTCACCTTTTTCCTTACGTGTTTACTGAACTCAAGCATATCTATCAACTCTGTGAGCATCTTTATTACCAGCATTTTAAACAGTGCTTCTGTTAGGCTGGCAATCTGTTCATCTGTCAGGCTGGCTATTTGTCACTTAGTTGGGCCATGGGAACCTTAACTTCTGCCCTTTTTTGAGTCATATTTCTCAGTTTCTGAATCTTGACAGGCTCCGGTGCTCTGGTTATTAGGTGGCACCTGTTAGTTGTAAGGGGCAGATCCTTGGGTATTTGTCAATGCAAGATGACCTGTTTTACTAGGTTGTGGAGGTGTATATTGGGGCGGGGTCTGAGAGGGAACCATGCTGCTCATACTGCACTTGCCCCATTTTCAGACACTTCTACTTCCTGTATGGGGCTAGCTTCTCTTTAGTTCCATGGTTCCCAGAGTGGGTGGATCTGTGGACATTTTAGGACTGTGGAGGCCTCTAAACTAATTAACTCTTCCTGATAGTTCCTCCATCCCAATCCCCAATGGTTTTCACAATCAGAGAAAACAATATGGCTTTATTTTTCTCCCCTGGTGCTGAAACAGTGAGCCACATGATCTGGTTTCATGCTGGGAGCATTCAATATGTGCCCCTACTATGATTTATTTTTGCTGACACCTGCCACTCACCCACCTGCACTGCTAAGTCTTGTAGCTGTATCACCAACCCAAGCTGGAAATCCACTCACCTAACCTCTTCCTCTGTGTCCCAGCTCCACCCTCCTACCTGACTGATGAGTATTTATTTCTTCTATCTTTTATTTGTTGGACTTTCATGTAGTTCAATGTTCAGAAATATCTGATGTCTCTAGTTTTGAAGTAGATATTTTGTTTGGGTTGTGGGAGGAGACATAGAATGTCTATCTACACTTCCATCTTGGATCTTTCTAGAAACTTTTTTGTGTGTATGCATGGGAAAGACCCTGTTAAGAGGATAAGACAACAAAGGCCATAAAAAGAGACCAAGAAGGACAGTACATTATACTTAAGGGAACCATCATCAAAAATATATAATCTTTGTAAACAACATGTACCCAACATAGGAACACCCAAATATATAAGAAAAATCTAGGAGCACTTCAATAAAGATATGAATAGCAACACATTCATAGTAGATTTTATCATCCCATTGTGAACAATGGGCAGATTTCAAGCAGATAGTCAATATTGAACAACACAGTAGATCAAATGAACTTAACTGATATATATATATATAAATTTCACCCCCAAAACCAAAATACACATTATTTTCAAATATACCTAAAACATTCACCTTAGACCACATGTATAACACCAAATGAGCCTCAACAAATTCAAGAAAATTTAGATCATATCAAGCATCTTCTTGGATCACAATGGCTTGAAACTAGAAACCAACATCAAGGAAAAACTCAAAAACTTTCAAATTTATTGAAACTGAATAATGCTATTAAACAATGAATGGGTTAACAATGAGGGCAAGGAAGAAATCAAAAAAGTTTCTGGAAAAAAAAATGAAAGAGAAAAAGAAAAAGCCCAAAACCTATGGAATGTAGCAAAAAAAAAAAAAAAAAAAAAGTCCTAAGAGCCAAGTTCATAACAATATAGGCCTACCTAAAATATATGAAAAAAAAATTCACATAAACTACTTAACTGTACCTCCACAAGAACTAGAGACAAGAACAAACAAAGCCCAGTGTGAGTCAAAGAAAGGAAATAATTGAGATGATAACAGGATTAAATGACATAGGCAATTTAAAGGATCAGTTTACCCAGGAGCTGGGTCCTTGAAAAGATAAACAAAATTGGCACACCTTTAACCAGACACATCAAGAAAAAAAGAGAGGATAAATAAATAAATAAATAAAACCAGAAATGAAAGAGGAGATATTACAATTGATACCACAGAAATGCAAAGAATTATTTAAAAAATATGAACAACTATATGCCAAGAAATTTGACAACCTGGGCAGATTGGACAAATTTTTAGAAACACTGGAAACATTTCCAGAAACAAAACTGAATCAGGAAGAAGCAGAAAGCCTGAATAGATTGATAACAACTTGTGAAATTGAAGCAGTCATCAAAAAATCCCTGCATGGGACCAAGATGGCTGAGGAATAAGTGGAGCTACACCAATCTTCTCCCAAGACCAACCTGGAATTACAACTTAATTGGGGAGAAATCATCCAGAATAACCAACAGAACACCAGCTGGAGAGAAGCCTTATAACTTTGAACAGAACAGAAGAGGCTGATTTATCACAATGTGACTAGCAGGAATTACAGAGATGTGTGAGGGCTGCCTGGGTTCCTGAAGGTGGCAGCTGAAGGGCCTGGAGCAAGAGATTCCACCTGAAGTGGGTGGATTTTAAACCCCAAGATGGGCTTACAGCAACACAGCTGAGTAAAACGGCATCCAGCTGTGAAAAGCAAAAAGTGATGGGGTTTGCTAGAGACAGCTAAAAACAAAGAATTACTAAAGTGACCACACATGAAAATACATTGGCACCCACTTACCTTGGGCTCCAGCAGAGGGAGGGCAGAGTGGACTAGAGATGCTTAAGGAGAATTTGGAGTGGTGGCTTTGAGGAGACAAATGAGGGAACAGCTAGCTGATGGAGGCCCAGTGCTGACACATCCCCCACACCACAGATGTAGGCAGACTACCCAAGCCAAGTGGCATCCACCTGAGGTGACATCATAGCCCCACTCACTGGAATCAATCTGCCTAACCCAGTGGTGCCTGAGCCTGGCAGCTGAGTACAGCTTAATTGGATTAAAAACTGAAGGGCCCAAAGACAGTGCATCTCTTGTTGGCCCCAACAGGCTGACTAGTCCCAGATTATAGAATGATCTGATATCACCAGAGGTGAAATAAGGAGTAAAGAAAGTGCACATCTATATGACAGAAGATCACACCACAAAGATAGGAACTCAAAAAAGCCCAATCTAAGAAGCAAAAACAAACAAGAAGAGTTGCCTAAAATGGTGAGAAAAAGTAAGAGTCCATCACCAAAAGGAAAGGAAGAATCCTCAGAAAAAACTCCTGACATACAAAAGCCCTGGATAAGAAGGTTTCACAGACATTTTTTATCAAACATTAATGGAAAATTTAATTTCCATTCTTCTCCAACTATTCCAGAAAATTCAAAAAGAGGAAAGACTCCCAAACTCTTTCTATAAGGCCAGTACTATCCTAATTCGAAAACCAGGTCAATATACAACAAAGAATGAAAACTACAGGTGAATATCACTGATGAATGTAGATGCTAAAGTCCTCAACAAAATATTGGCAAATTAGATCCAGCAAGGCATTAAAAAGATCACAAGAATCTAGTATAAAGGAACCATGGACATGAACAACAGGTGGGATTGACTTTGGGGGGAATGGGTGGGTGGGGAGGGGGACAGAGGGGAGCAAAAAGGGGATGAATGTAATACAACAACAATAAAAATTTTTAAAAAATATCATACACCATAATCAGATTAGATTCATCCAAGGGATGCAAAGGTGGTATAATATTTACAAATCAATAAATGTAATGCACCATCTAAACAAAATGAAAGACAAAAATCACATGATCATATGAATACATGCAGAAAAGACATTTGATAAAATCCAACACAATTTATGATAAAAACTGTCAGCAAAGTGGGAATATAGAGAGGATTACTCAAAATAATAAAGTTCATCTATGAGAAACTTACAGTGAACATCATACTCAATGTGCAATAACAAAAAGCTTTCCCCCTAAAATGAGGAATAAGACAAGGGGGTTTGCTTTCACCACTTCTATACAACATAGTATTGGAAGTTCTAGCCAGAGCAAAAAAAACAAAAAAACAAACAAACAAAAATGTAAGCCACCATAAAAGTCCTAAGCAGTGAAATTTCAGATATTCCATGCAGCAATATATTTGCTGTTACATTCTCTGGAGAAAGGGAAATAAAGAAAAGAATAAACAAATGGGACTATATCAAATTAAAAGGCTCCTGCACAGCTAAAGAAAACATCTTCGAAATGAAAACAGATCCCTGGCTGGTGGCTCATTGGAAAGGTGTTGGCCTGTGAATCCAAAGGTCTCTGGTTCAATTCCCAGTCATGGCATATAACCAGGTTGCAATCCAGGTTTCCAGCCAGGCCCATAGCTGGAGGCAGGTGAAAGGCAACTGTAAGTTGGTGTTTCTCCCCATTTCTTCCTTGCCATTCTCTCCCTCTAAAAATAATAAATAAAATATTTAAAAAATGAAAACAGAACCAACAGTGTGGGAAAAAAACATCTTTGCCAATTATACTTTAGAAAAGGATTTGATCTACAGAATATATAAATGACTCATATGATTCAACACCAGGAAGTCAAATCCAATTTAAAAAATGGGCAAAGGGCCCTGGATAAGGGCACAGTGGATAAGGCACCGGCCTGCAAACCCAAAGGTCGCAGGTTCGATTCCCCAGCCAGGGCACATAACCAGATTGCAAGCCAGGTCTCCAGTCAGGTCTGTGGCTGGAGGCAGGTGAAATACAACCATACATTGATGTCTCTCTCCCTCTCTCCCTTCCCCTCTTTCTAAAAATGAAATAAAATCTTAAAAAAAAAAAATGGCCAAAGGACCTGAGCAGGCACATCTCCAAGGAGGACATACAGAGGGCCCATAGACATATGAAATGATGCTCAACATCACTAGCCATCAAAGGGATACAAAAGAAAACCACAATAAGATACCACCTCACACCATTCAGAATGGGCACTATCAACTATCCAACAAACAATAAGTGCTGGCAAGAATGTGGAGAAAAGAGGTCCCTAGTGTAATGTTGGTGGGAACTTAGGCTTTTGTAGCCACTGTCAAAAACAGTATGGAATTTCCTCAAAAAACTAAAAATAGAACTGTCTTTTGATCCAGCAATTCCACTGCTAGGATTATACTTGAAGAATCCTGAAACACCAATTCAGAAGACTCTATATATCCCTATCTTCATAGCAGCATTATTTACAGTAACCAAGTCCTGGAAACAACCTAAGTGCCCATTGGTAAATGAGTGGATCAGAAAACTGTTGTACATTTACATAATGAAATACTATACAGTAGAAAGAAAGCAGGAACTCCCATCTTTTGTGATGACATGGATAGAACTGGACAGTACTATACTAAAATAAGCCAGCGGGGAAAAGACAAATACCATTTGACCTCACCTATAACAGGAATCTAATGAACAAAACAAACAAACAAGCAAAATAGAACTGGAAACACAGAACAAACTGACAGTTAAAAGAGGGGATAAGGAGGGCAGGATGGGAAAGACATGAGTTTGGCTATAAATGGAAAACAAGAGGGATCCTTGTGGTGATGTAAGTATTTTATATCTTAACTATATAAATATTAATATCATTGTTGTGATATTGTACAATAATATTAGAAGTTGTTATTGATAGGAGGGAAGACGGCGACAGAGTAGAGAGCAGTGCTGATGGTGTTCTCCAGTACCAAAGCAGCTAGAGGACAGGATAAGGAGCGTGAGACATCTTCAGGACCCTAGGGATTGGAACGGGCAGCATCTGGACACAGGGGAGCACAGCCCAGAGGCAGAGGAGGGCAGCAGGACAGTAGGTGAGGCATTCCTGACCGACCAGCCGGCGGGCCAAGGTCGGCTCTGGGCAGGGGCAGCTCTGCCCAGAGGGGCGCGTTTGACTGGGGCCCCGGGCTCGCTGGTGACTGGAAGTCTCAACAGAGAAGTGCGGGCAGCAAGGGCGAACGCCCTAGGGAACCCGGAATTGAACTCTTGCAGGGGAGGGACTGTGAGAGACTCACTCCGGCAACAGGGAGAGGAGGCTCCTCACAGGGTCGGAGGCGGAGAAGAGTCCTGTGGGAAGCCGGAGCGGGGGAGTGGGAATTGCACCAGAGGGGCTGCAAGAGGGCCGAAACGGAGCTGCTGGGCCACCGGGAAAACAGCAGCTAGAAGCCCCTGTGAGGGGGGAGGCCCAGCCCTGCACAACCACACAGGCCCCCAGGCTCCGCAGGAAACTCCGAGCAGTGAACCTGCGAGCCGGGAACTAGTGGCAGGGGTAGCTGACCCGCCATTGCCAGAGACAAAGGCTGCACCGCCCACGCCTGGGAGGGGCTCATCACTGAGGCCGCTTAAAGGACTCCGAGGAGAGCTGGTTGGCTTGGGGGCATGGTGCCCGCCCCGGAAGGGCGGGACAGTGTAGGCGGACCCCAGACAGTATTGATGGACAGGGGCGGCCTCCTCCCAGAACTGCGGGGGTGGGGCCAGTCGTCACAGGGACCAGTGAAGTTGCGGGCTGCCCTGCAGAAGTGCTGGGTGCGCGTCCTGGGCAGGAACCTCAGCAAGGAGTGGGAGGGGGCTCCCTGCGGGCTCCAGAACACCGGTAGCCCTAAAACCCAGCCAGGCTGCAGAAGGCCCAGCCTACCTGGGGGCGGACACTCAGAATCAGCCCTACTGTGACAATCAGAGGCCCTGCCACGCGCCAAGACTGGCTAGAATATAGACTATAGACTGTAAAGTCCTGACCAAAAAAAAGAGGCAGCATCAGGAAAGGGATTGATGCCAATCTCAAGCACCTGAACTATACCGAGAGCAATATGAACTATTAAGCCCCAACATATCCTTTGCAAAAGTTACTCCTCACATATTCTTAATCCCCCCCTATACCTCAATCCACCTAAATACCCAAGACCCTCCCCTACTCTCGAATTAAAGTCTATTCACTCTGTGGCTATAACGCATTCCCAGTCCTCAATCTAAGTATTCCTCCCTTCCCCAGCCTTTCTAAACCCATTCTTTATTCTTTTCTTCCTTCCTCTTTTTTTTTTTTTCTTTTCCTTTTCTTCCTGGTAAAG
>PVIW01008298.1:0-62676 GCA_004026585.1 Noctilio leporinus
AGGAAGGAAGGAAGGAAGGAAGGAAGGAGGGAAGGAAGGAAGGAAGGAAAGGAAGAAAGAAAGAAAGAAAGAAAGAAAGAAAGAAAGAAAGAAAGAAAGAAAGAAAGAAAGAAAGAAAGAAAGAAGGAAGGAAGGAAGGAAGGAAGGAAGGAAGGAAGGAAGGAAGGAAGGAAGGAAGGAAGGAAGGAAGGAAGGAAAGAAAGAAAGAAAGAGAGAGAGAGAGAGAGAGAGAAAGAAAGAAAGAGAAAAAGAAAGAAAGAAAGAAACCTGAAGTGGCCAGACCAATTATGAGGAATTACGTAGGGTTAGAATACTTCAAATAAAAGGAATATTCTTTGTTCATAAGCTATGCTTATATTTAAAGGATTTGATTACTAAATAGGTCTCAATAAGGATCCAGGATGTCCATACCACTCACGGATGGCAAGATTGATGCAGAAATGTCAGGGCCGAATTCGTTTTTGCTCAGGTACTGGAGCTAATCCCTCCTCACTATTCTTCTCCCATACATAACTTTAAAGCAGAATACAAGTGAATAACAGTCCTTATCCAGCTAACACCTGGGATGATACCAAGGCATGAGAAAAGCTTTTTGAAAGGGATAGGAATGGAGATGTTGGTGGCATTGTGAATTAAGAGACTAGAAGAATAAATGCTTGTAGGTTGAGGCTAAGCCAGCCCTCTTTCAAAGAGTGAAGAATTAAAGTTCACCTCTTAAAGAGGGGAAATGCAAAAAAATAAAAGAGAGAGAGAAATTTTATGTAGGTGTAGAGATTTGATGGGGAGAAGGTAAAGAACTTCCTTTCTGATTGCAAATCTGTCCGACTTCCTGGTAAAATGAACTAGAAATGTTTTCTTATGTGTTCACCTCCTTCTGAGATTTTACCTGCCACAGAGGACAAATGTTTATGTCCTGTGGGGACAGCAGTCAATGTTACAGTTGCTGTAACATCAGTCCTCTCCATATTTTCTTTGAAAGCCTCTATAAGCTACTACAAATAATCACACAATAAAACTATTATTTCTGCAACTGAATGTGTAGTGAAGTGATAGAAACTAAATGCCTTCACGGAATTGCCTCTTATTCTAGCTAATGAGTAACACAGACACTGAAGTAAAATGGGTTTAGGAATAAAATGGCTACTTTTGGTACATTGCACCGGATGTAGCAGGAGCCTGCTCCTTCAAAACATGATACATAAAGAAAATAAGGGGGAAAGACTGTATTTTGTACAGAAGATTCCCAATTCGATTTCTCTAAGATTATTTTTCAAAGCCAGCCATCATTACTCTCAGAAAAAAAAATCTGAATACTGTTAAAACTTTGACCTTCTTGAAAATTTTTGTTTAGTGAAAAAGCATTATAGCAAGTTTACTATAATATCTTTATTTTTGTTAAATTATTTTTACTGTTAGAATACTTTATTTAAAATATCTTCAGGCTAGGCCCTGGCTGGTGGCACAGTGGATAAGATGCTGGCCTGCAAATCCAAAGGTCCTTGGTTCGATTCCCAGCCAGGGCACATAACCAGGTTGCAAGCCAGGTCCCCAGCCAGGTCCCCAGCTGGAGGCAGGTGAAAGGCTACCATACAATAATGTCTCTCTCCCTCTCTGCTTCTTTCCCTTCCTCTCTCTCTCTCTCTCTCTCTCTGGAAATAATCAATAAAATCTTTCTAACAATTTTTAAAAAGTAAAATAAAATATCTTCAGGCTGAAGATGAAACTTTGAAGTAAGACTGCTGTTCTCCTTCTCATTCCTTTTGCTTGGTGTTATATTTTATGTTTTTCTTACACAAACAGCCTTGTCCCTTAGATCAAGAATCAATCAACTACGATCCATGTGTCAAATCCAATCTAATACCTGTTTTTGTTACCCACTTCTACCTCCTGTGAGCTAAAAATTGTTTTCCTATTTTTAACATAGTTGAAAAAAAATTAGAGAAACATAAATATTTTGTGATATGTGAAAATCACATGAAACGTAAATTTCAAAGTCCATAAATCAAGTTTGGTTGGAGCCCAGTCATATTCATTCATTGACGTATTAGCCGCAACTGCGTTCCTGCTACCAGAGGTGAGTGGCTGCGAAACAGCCTGTAGGAGCCACAAACGCTGAAATATTCATTATCTGGCTCTGTGAAGAAAGTTTGCTGACCTTACCTTAGTACAAGTCAACATTTGTGTCCCTATACTGCGTGCCATGGGGCCACCCGGAGACTGTGTGGACATCACCCCGGGCGGGTTCTGCCCACGTTGGGAGGCTGCGGTATAACTGCGCAGCAGAAGAGGGACAATAGGAGTTGTTTGGCACCCCTGGCCTGGTTGCCAGCCTCCCCGCATCTACACATCTGTGCCGGCAACAACAAGGAGTCATTGTTTGGCCCCGCTGTTGCTGTTTATGAATCAGAAGAACAAAAAGGCAACAGAATAAACAAAATGTCATGTTCGTACAAATCGCGATTAGGGGGAAATCGTCTGGTTGGCATGGCCTGTGTACAATACCATCTGCTGGCTGGTGGTGGGGAGCCCGCCCCCCACCCAGGTCTCCTGTCTTGGGTCTTCAAAGCTTGGGACAGCTTATTTGAGGGTTTACATAAAAAGCTAGATTGACCCAAAACAGCCAAGATTCAATCTCTGAGGCTTGGCTATTATCAACCAAGTTGCCTTTAAGAATCCTTGAAGTCCTAGGCTATTTCAACTGTAGCACCCATTGTCGAGAGACTACAGAAATCAGCTTAATTAATACCTTACTACAAGGGTTCTCAGCCTCGGCATGACTGGCATCGTGGACCAGATGGTTCCTTTTGTGAGTCCCGAGCTTTGCAAGATATTTAGCAGTATCTCTGGCCTCTTCCCGCTAGATGCCATTAGCACTTCCCACTTGAGACAACCTGAAATGCCTGTGGCAATTGCCCCGGGTACCCCAGGGGGTGAAATCACTTCCAGTTCAGAGCTGCTGTCTCAGGGCACTGGGAGAATTTGCTTCATTCCTCAGTGTAATCCAAGCTCTGAGGAGCCTTCAACCCTGAGAACAGAACTAGACTGGAAAATATTAAAAAGGCTCAGAACCTGCTTTTGAGGGATAAGTAAAAAGGAAAAAATGTGATTCTGTCCCCAGGCTTCCAAACTGGTCTCAGGTTTGCTTACAATGAAGATAAAAACAGAGTATTTGATGGCTCTGTGACCTGTTTTAATGTTTCCTGAACTCCTCGAAGGTCAAGGCTGAACCTTCACGGCCGCATTCTTGTCTCCAGCATCCTTCAGCCATTCCTGGCCAGCGCTGGTGACTGAACACCCCCTGAGGCCTTACGCAGCTCTCTGGTGGCCAGTGGGGCCCAGAGCTCACCAAGTGACCTTTTAGTAACGCAGCCCTGGTCTCAGCTTAGAAACCACTCATGGGTCCTCTCAGCCTAGAAAATAAAGGAAATATTAAGGTTAAAATGAGCCACTCGTAGTCTTCCTTGCCATTACCATCCCAACATCTATCCCATCTCAAGTAATTCATCTATGTTTAATCTCAATTCTGGCTGTCGAGTAAAATTTCTTGGGAGACTGTTAAAAACCCAAAGCCTGAGCCAGACCGATGAACTGAACAAATCCCAGCAGTTGGACATCAGCATCTCCTCCACTGGATCTTACCATGGAAGCAGGTGAGTGGAGACACTCAGCCACCGGTGTCCAGACCACCGGGAGCGGGGAGAGTGGTTGGGGAGGTGGGCAGGGCAGAGCCCCCCGCAATGAATGAGCACAGCAGGAAAACACCTGCCCAATGTCCCCCGCCAGGGTCCTGCTAAGCATCTGCATTACGCAGTTTCCACCAGCATGACATCCAAGAAAGAAATTAACCCCAGCACAGCCAATGTGTCACGAACTGCCCAGGAAAACGAAATACGTACCTTGGTGCTCATATCTCTTCACCCTTTGTCTCGTGTTGGTCTCCACTGTTTAAAAGAAAGTGAGATTGTGAGTGTTTTCCCTTCACGTCTTAGTCATGCCCCAGTGGCTGTAAGAGTCTGTGTATCGTGTGTCCTGAAAGTCTCACGAATTTCACTTCTCATTTGCAAGACATTTCACATGCTATTTTTTTAAGATTTTATTATTTTTAGAGAGGGGGGAAGGGAGAGAGGCAGAGAGGGAGAGAGACATCAATGTATGGTTGCCTTTCACCTGCCTCCAGCTAAGGACCTGGCTGGAGACCTGGTTTGCAATCTAGTTATGTGCCCTGGCTGGGAATCGAACCAGCAACCTTTGGGTCCACAGGCCAGTGCCTTATCCACTGTGCCACCAGCCAGGGCCCACAGCCTGTTGTTTTTAAACTTCAGAGTGAGGCAGACCTGGGTTCGAACTCTCCACCCACTATCTGATCTTGGGCAAGGGACTTGACCTTCCCTCTCACAGGGGCTAAAATGAAGAAAGGGCTGTTGAAAGAATTAAATGAGATGATGGGAGAAAGATTCTTCACAATAACAAGCACTATAAATGAATAATAGTAATAATAGTATTATAATTATTATTACTAAAATTGGACCTTAACAATTCAAAAGTTAGATAATATTACTAAAAATTCCCACAATATAACTTCTAATCAAAAATGGGATTTTGACTTTTGATTTAGAGTCTCAGTGAAGCTTTCTCTGTCACCGCCAATCCAGGTGCACCTGACATGGGTCACCTCCACCATGCTGCTGAAGCTCAACCCTGTTGGAGAGGTCGGTGCCGCAACTGCCCTGGTCCCCATGATTGGCCCCCTGCGTCTGTCTCCAAAAACTGTTGGTGATAACATCACCAAAGCACCCGGAGATTAGAAGGATGTGAGGATGACAATGAACCAGACCTTTCAGAGCAGACAGGCCCAGACTGAGGTAGTGCCTCCCACCCCTCCCCTGATCATCAAAGCCCTCAAAGAACTGCCAACGGACAGAAAGATGCACAATAACATTAACCATGGGGGAAAGATTACTTCTGACAGGCCTGTCCACATTGCTTCACAGATACGCCACTGACCTTTAGCGAGAGGACCGTCTGGAATCCCTAAAGGGATCCTGGTGGCTGCCCAGTCACCTAAGTGTTGTTGGCCACCACCCTCATGACGTTACAGATGCCACCAGCAATGGCACAGTGAATGCCCAGCTATTAAGAACTGCAAAGGAAAATATCTTCATTAAAGATCATTTGACAACCAATGGGGAAGAAAGGAATATAGTCACTAACTGACCTTTCATACAAAGTAACAGAAAGTGTTAATTGTTTGCCACTGACTTGCCTGTGAGCAATACGGTGCTCAGGACATATTATCTGCCCCATAAGTTATTGTTGAAGAATTAACAAGCGAACTGCCCAAGCTGAAAGCCTCTTGTTTTATAACCAGGCAGTCTCAGTCCAAGTAACAAAGCACCGATCAACAAATAAGGCCCAAAAGAATTAGATAATCTAGTCATGGAGGACTATAACACTTCTTCAAAGGAACATGTGAAAATGTATAGTTTAGTAGATACTTAGCTTAGACATGGCTAGATGATCAGTAAGGTCTAGCTTTAAACCACTGCTCTGATGGGTATCATTTATGTAGTAGGTTAACTGTGAATAAGATTCTTATGATTTTTTTCTAATTTTGGGTCAAATACTCAATGATATAAGATGCGTAAGAGGAAGAAAAACACCCACTTTTCATATTTAGAACATTGGGCTCACCTGTAACAGGGGATCTCACAGGTTCTCCCTTCCCCTTTTTACCCTCATCTTGCTTCAACATGGAGGACTCCAATTAACTTCAAAGGCTACTTCGCGGGAATTTTGTAGGAATGTTAATGAGAAGAAATAATGATTATCACTATGTTAAAAAAAAAAAAAAGTGAATGACTCACTCTGGTCACACATGTATTTTTTCATGATCTGTCACAGACAAATTCACCCCAAGATAGGCAAGGCCAAGTAAACACAGCTCCGTAAGGTATCTTCTAGATTTATTTGCAATGAAAAACACCACACTTTGATAACCATTCTTTAATTAGGGAAATGCTTTGTAACTTCCCGTTCGTTTCAGATTTAAAACACATTTGTTTTCCATTATGAAATAGTTTGCCCAAAGCACTGAACCAGAAATTTAACTCAAAGTGAAATGTGATTTCACCTTCGTCCAGCCCTGTTTGGTAAAGTATGTTTCACAGGCAATTGTACCTATTATTTCCAGAGGTTATGGGAAAGTGGCCCCACCCCTCGAGTTTCCCCTAAGGAATGTCTGCCTTCCGCGGAGAGGAATATGCGAGTAGAGTGTAAGACTAGATCTTCTCAAGTCCGTGATAAACTGAGAACACTGCTATCACCAAACATGTCCTTTAAGGAGAAAATAACAATAAGGAGAGCATATATTTGGACACACGTCTTGCCTGATTTTTGTTATACTGTTTGGAATTGTAATAGCACAGAGCATAGGCTATTCATGTTTTCTTGTTTTTGTTTGTTTGTTTGTTTTTTCCCAACAAAAAGGATGGATGGTGGCATGGGTAAAGCAGTTTCTCATTTCCCAATGGGTTTTTATCACTGATCTCTGAGATGATTCATAGAAGACAAATCGGCATGCCCATGGAGGGAGACTGCCAGGGCATGTGCACTGGAAGTGTGCCAGAGCGAGATGTATGGACCTGCCTCCACTCTTGTGCGGACCACTTACTACTGGACTGCGATGGTCAGGTAACCTCTCCAATGATTATCGCACAGGCTGGTTGGAAAGAACACAGATGCCAATGAAAGTGCATTTGAGACAACATGAATATCCTTTCAACCAAGAAACTTGGCCCTTTCATAAGCAACCCTTTAAGCTCTTTTACAGATATGTAATTTTAGCCTAGAGAGTTCCTTCTTGCCCCTACAAGAATTAGAAAGATAATCTAGGGTCTAACTGTGAGTTTTATTGGCATGATTGTTAGCGGAAGTGTTTAATTTGAAATTTTGTGAATTTTTGAAATGAAATTTATCCAGAAAGAAGATTATATTAACATGATAGCAGACTTTGAGGACTAAAATGGAACTTAGATGGTAAAGAAGGAAAATAATTAGAAAAAAAGAAGACACAAAGTAATTATTAAGCATCTGTGATATGCAAGGTTCTGGAGTTAAAATGATTTAGGTTCAAATCCTTTTCTGCTATTGTTGTCCCTATAACTTTACACAAATCAGTTAAACTGTCTTAGCCTTAATTTCCCTTTCTGTAGTAGATGAAGAACCTTTGTGAGAATTCAGTCAGATGTTACATGTGAAATGCTTAGTGCAAATACTTAGTAAGTTTATTCGGTAAATAAAATTGCTATCATCTTCATCATTATTACTGCTAGGCTGTGTGATTCTAAACAGAAAGTTCTCACTGAATATTGACTGACCACAAGGGATTAATGTAATAGAAAGTTAAATGAAGGTACTAACACAATGGCAAGCTGACTATCAGGAAAGGAAAGATTTAAAGGTCAAATAATAAAATGTTGAAAAACAGCTATAAAAAAAACATTAGAAAATTAAACTTCAAGTAGATTGGGTATCAATTCAGATGAAGTAAGAACTTTTAGAAACATTTGTAGTTTAACCTTTCAGATTTCAAAAGTTTATTATTATATTTTTAATTCTATGTCTCTTTTGTGGAAATACCAGCTAAAATGTTTATCATCATTAATATCCGAAGTCTTAAATTTAGAGTTTTTATTTTATAAAGTGTCTCTATGCACTTCTCAATGTACAGACCTAGAGACTTCCTTTTGAAATGCAGATCCTCAGGCCCAACTTCTCATTTGCTGAATCAGAATATCGGGGTGGGGGTGGGGGGTTGGGGGCAAGACCAAGAAACCTGCACTTCAAACAGAGCTTCCAGGCAGTTCTCCTGCAGCATCAATTTTGAGAGTTCATTTTTGAGGTAACCCTTGAAAGTGAGCCAGTAGATGGAGCCTTGGCCATCTTCTCCCCCTTTTTCTCCTCTTCTCCCTCCTCATGTCCATGCTTCCTTTTCCCCCTCCTCCTCACTAACTATTAAGATTATTACGACTATCAGTATCTTTACCAGAGGAACGGGAAGGGTGGGGATTTTTCTACAATAGCCTGATTTACTTGTGAGTCAGAGATTTTAAAAGAACATGAAAAGCAGTATTGCCTGGGACCACCCTCCCCTCCATCCTAATTAAGGACAAAAAAATGGCCCTATCGCGTGCCCCTAGAGAGCCCACCATCTCACTAATGACAGGCGCTGCCACCCTGCAAGAATGGGGTACATGCAGTGTCAGGAGGAAGGTTGAAGGTTTTTCCCCGGTGAGTGGGGTCACCATTCGTTATGTGAACCCAATAAATGGATCTGTCAGCAAGAAAAATAGTAATAATTCAGTTTATGTGTATTTTTATGTGCAGTCATTTTCAAAATTAAGTTTCATGCCTAAGTACCTAGTTACAATACATGAATATTTCATAACCTGGACCATTTCCCAAGCATTTTGGATGGGTAATACCCCTTTTCTAACATTGTAAAACTCATCTTCACTTCTCCTCTGAGTGACTCAGGTTACAAATTTTAACAATACCCGGGGTGGTTTTACTGCATTTTTTATTTGATGTTTTATATATTTTTTAATGGTTAAATGTACCCTTGGTCTTGACAGGCAAAAAAGTAATAAAAATATGAAACAATTGAACTCACACAGGGAGAAAAACTATATCTCTTCTAAATGGGCAGGGGTTTCCCAAGCCAGGTTGGAAATTCCTCATCACCATGTTATATTTATAAGAATGTGATTCATCTAGTGCATTCAGTTCTCTTAGAAAGAGAAATAATTTTCCTCTTACTCTTCTTTTTTACTGGTTTGTGTCTGATCTTTGAGATTCTAAAGTTTAGGTGGCCTGAAAGAAAAACTGTTTATTTTCCCATGGAGGATGAAATCTTGCACTAGAAAATAGACTGTCTCCCAGGGAGAGAGGTGACATAGGAAAGAGAGAGGTTATAGAGGGAGCTCAGGTTTCCCATCAGCAGCATCAACAACTTCAACATGGCATCAGTGTACCAGGCTGCTCCTGGCTGAAGCAGCTGAACATACCCCTTTAGCTAGAAAAATCCAGTAGTCCCAAACAAGATGTCTCCAAGGCTTGGCTGGAGGCACAGTAGATAAGGCACCAGCCTATGAACCCAAAGGTCACTGGTTCGATTCCCAGCCAGGGCACATAACCAGATTGCAAGCCAGGTCTCCAGCCAGGTCCGTAGCTGGAGGCAGGTGAAAGGCAACCATACATGGATGTTTCTCTCCCTTTCTGCCTCCCGCCTTTCCCCTCTCTCTAAAAATAATAACTAAAACCTTAGGAAAAAAAATAAAAAGATGTCTCCAGAGATCTATGAATGTCACCAGTTTCATAATTAAAAAGAAAAAATGTGTTCTGGTGCTCATTTCTCTTGTACTATCTGTGTTTATGTCTCATTAGGCCATACAGGAAATCCGCTACTTGTTTATATTGCTGAGACTCAAGAGAAGACAAAGAGGCAACATTTTTTTCTGAAACAATCTCACATTTTCCAGCCTCTTATTAGAAGGCCCCCAAATGATTTTTGTAAAGATTTTTTAAAAGGTCTTTTACTTCAGAAGGACCGCCATTTACCCTATTTGAATTTCTTGGTTAAAAATCTAAGTGAAGGAACCAAAGCCATATTGGAGAGCTCCATTTAATTTTGTAATGATTTGGGGAAATATTTTCATTCTACACTTTATTTAGCAGAACAAACACAATAGCGGGATTCAGCATAATTAAAATAAAAGCAAGCACAAATAGCTTTTCTGATTAATTCGATATGCATCAAAGCATCTTTCATCTATGACGTTGGCCTTTTCTTCCTGAAATGCAGACTTTTCTTTTTGGCTAATGCTCCTTAAAAAATACTACTTCCTGTTATGTGCCTGTTTCCTTTTACTTGGCTTGGTCATTTCAGCCATCACCAAACCTAATAAACAGTCATATTGAGCATGTTTATGCCTATTTGTGTATGATTTTGTGTGTTTATGAATTTACACCCATTTTTCAGTCTTTATTTACTTTTGTATGTGCTCCCTTTAAGTACATTTGATAGCTGTGAGGACATGGACTTTGCCTTTTCTTGACCTTAAAAACTTGAGCTGGAAAACTTGTCTATGTATGGTATTCTTTTCACTTATTATTGATCAATTAAGAGAAAAAGAGTACTCCGTATTCCTCAAGTCGCAGAAGTCAAGTAAGAAGAAGGACACCCACCTTATCACAAGAGATTTTATTGTCACCTTCAAATCCTTGATTGCATCCTTATGTTTATCTTGGTAAGTAAACATTAAGGTAATCTTCCAAGCAGAAGCCATATTAACTATTATAGGCACAAGTCACCATTTAAAGCAAGTATAAACAGACAGAAGTAGATTAAAAATCCACAGAAATTCTAATGTCTCTCTCTCTCATATACACACACACTGGGTAGTCAGTCATGGGAGCTTATGTAATATAAATCCTGCTAATACTTAGTTAGTTTGTTCTCTTCAAGATAGATAATGTGTTAGCAATATAATAGAGGGATTTCGTGCCATGTAAACCAAGAATTCAGAATGCAAACCATGGGACCCACAGGATAGGTTTGTTTTATCTGAGCTTGGAAGAAAAGGACCTATGAAAACAAACCAATTTGCTTCCAATCCAAATTATCAACTGGAGAGATTCTTTAACTGAATACCAGAAACAGATGTGAGTGCCTTTTCTCCATGACTGCAAGCCAGTAAACGATTTCTTGCCATTTTATCCCTTTATGATAAAACCTCAAGCTCCCATCCACACCAAGAGAGAGGAAAACCCCAGAAGAAATATAATACTATTTGGCTCAATTTTTTTCATCCTCCCTGTAGATACTGGATGTGTCTCTCAATTGTGGATTTTACACTGACAAATATTTTTAGCCTATTTCCTCCTTAGGACATATTCTCTTCAATCTGCTGAAGGAGTTTGTTTTGGGAGTTTTGGAGGGATGACACATTATGCATCTTTCCGCTTTTAAAAGATAGTAGGCTCGTGTAGTATAATTTGATGTACAAAAATAATTGAATTCTCTTTCAAGAATCATGGATTGTTCTGGAGCCTGCATTTTCCAGGAGAAGCTAAATGTGCTGGCTTTTGAGCCTTTGGAAGCATGAGTTCAAATTTGGCCCACGGTAAGTAACAATGTTTGGCCTGTTCTCAAACTATTCTCTGGGTTTCCACATGATCATACCCCATGCACAACTCAACACCATTAACACAACTGGAAACATCTGCTGGACAAAGATCCCAGATTTGGAAAGAGATGGTAGCCAAATTTTCTTAATACCTCACTATTAGAAAACCAGAACTTACCACACTGAGGTTCAAAAGCAAAGTCAGGAAACTATTTGAGATTCACATCGATTATGGGAAGCTGGCCAAGGGGTTCTAGAATTCTTTATAGAAATCTGGATTTTTTTTTTTTTTTTTTTTTTTTTACTCTTCTGCTCACTTACATTTACTCTTGGGTGGGCCCCTCTGAATCTAAATCTGTGGGCTGTGTCTCTTCAAAAAGCACATAAGTTGTAAGTTTCAAATTGCTGCAAAAATGTCCTAGGTCTTTAGGAACTTAAACACGACCACAGATGTTCTGGAATGTAGAAAAGTGTTGTGTTTTAAAACACCAGAGGATAGAATGGTCACAGTTTAAAACTACATGGAGACATTTTCAGTAAGCTTCTCGTCTTGATTTTAACACCCTTGTCCTTATGCAGTCCCCATCCTTAAAGAAAAGAGAAAAAGATTCAAGTCTTTGAGTAACAGATGGAAGACATTCAGATAAAATCTTAAGCCTAAAAGCATTACACAAGAGTAATTTATTAAGTCTGATATTTGCCTTTAAAATGGAGTTTATCATCTTCTTATCCCCTTGTAAAGGCACCTTAACTCTTAGCTAAGCTACTCATAATTTTACCCATTTTTCAGACAGATAATTCATTTTTTATTGTTTTAAAATCCTTTAACAGATATCTCTTCTAGTTTATGTGATCATGAACATTGAAAAGAAAATGAATCTTTCTTAAGAGAGTGCTCTTAAAGAAACAAGGTTATACGTGAAGGCTTAAAATCAAGTGCACACAGGTGTGTGTTTAAGAACAGGTGTTTAGTAAAAGAGAGTCCAAGGAGGCCACACAGTTTTGCCCCAAGGAGTGGAGCAAAAAAATCTTCAATATGACATCAAAGTGATCCGCTGTGGTATTGGAGGAGAAACTGAGAGCAGAGGTGCAGAGAGGTCATAGAGGCAGGGGTGGAAAGATGACCCTTCCCACACTCGTGTGCCAGGTTCCTCCTGGTCCAGCTGACAGGCATACCCTTTCCCCCAAGGGGCACAGTTTGTTTTGGAATCTGGTTAGGGACACTGAACAAAGGCACACCATATCAATGCCAACCTCCTGGTGTGGACACATAGGGAGAGAGAGATACCACAGCAGCGCAGCCCATCAGGGCCCCCCGCCCCCGGCCACTGTTCCCACTGCTACATGGCAAACCCATGGAGAAGACTGAGCCAGGCCCCCAACTGACTGCAGCCCTGCCCTGAGAAGCTGCAGGAAGGGACAGATCTAGCAGGGTGGGGATTCCAAACTAAAATCACATGGTGGACAACCAGTTCCCCGCAACCTGACAAAACTCTAACAGTAAACTCCAAGACATTTTAGAACTAAGGGGGTAGAAATGACCTTGCTGTGTCTTCTAACGTTTTGGTCAAGGATACAGACAGAGAAGAGACAAAGCCAGCTTGGGAACTGTCCTCCAACTCCCATCTCACTGTCCTCTTGTCCCACCTCATCGTGCCTGTGTGACTATGAGTTAGTGGACACTGAGCGCATCAAGCCCCTGACCACCTCCTCGTCTTGGGGAGTCATGATGAGAAATGTATACAACGAAAAAATAAGAGCACAGATCGAACGGTTAAATGACCCAGGAAGGCGAAAATTTCAAAAAGAGTGTAAACCATAGTGTAACTACCATAAAAATTTTTAAAGGGTCACTGGAACTTCCACAGCTTTTTCAAGACATGAATTCTATGACCTGTCCTCATACACAAACCAAACTCGCAAACTCTTGATATTCAATTTCTTTGGTGTATTTTTGCAATTTTTTAAATTTAATTTTATTGTTGTTGTATTATGTCTATCCCCTTTTTACTCCCCTCTGTTCCTTTCCCCACCCACCCAATCCCCCCCAAAGTCAGTCCCACTTGTCCATGTCCATGGTTCTGCCATACTAGTTCCTTGACTAAACTGCTCCCCTTCTTTGCCTCTTCCTCCCCCCTCCTCCTTGCCCACTGAAGGTCTATTCATTGTATTCATGTATCTGGTCCTGTTTTGCTTGTTTGTTTGTTTTGTTCATTATTGTCAGCCAAGTGCTGGAAACAGCCTAAGTGGATGATTGGATCAAAAAACTTTGGTGCATTTACACAATGGAACACTACACAGCAGAAAGAAAGAAGGAACTCCTACCCTTTGCAATAACATGGATGGAACTGGAAAGTATTATGCGTAGTGAAATAAGCCAGTCAGTGAAAGACAAATACCATATGATCTCACCTATTACAGAACAATAATGAACAAAGCAATTTTTTAAAATACCATTTATTTACTCAGATGAAAAATAACACCAATTGTGCTAGTACCTTACTACTAGGAAGAGTATTTATAAAATATGTATAAATGAAATAATCATTTCCTGACTCTTCATTTCATTGAATTCTATTTTCTTCTCAGAAATAGCAGATAGATCAGCAAAAGCACAGAATACCCAAGTTCCTACCCTATTTCTGCCACCAGTAACTGGGAGAGAAAATCATTTAATCTTTCCACTTTATTTTCTTCTAAAAATTATGAGGTTAAACAATTTCATCTCTAGGGTTTCCTTTTAAATTACAGAGTTAAACAAATTAACCTCTACACTTTTACCCCCCACCTATAACATTCCTCAATTGTAACTTTTTGGTCTTATAACAATGGAATGTGTTTTTGACTCCAGGTTCTAGGCAGGCATAGCTAAAAGTAGAATAGTTTGGGAGGGTGGGGGGAAGAAATGAAGCTGTCTCTAAAATAGGGTCTGTTTTTTTCACTTTTGTGTACAGCTATTTTGACAAGTTGGTTTAACATTATTCAGGAGATGAAACCCATATAATTGACCATTCTCAATAAAATAACATACTAAATCTCCTTTGAACCTATGTGGACAAGTGCTAATAGAAAGAAAGAATATTTAAAATAAAATACAGTGCAACTTGTAACCCCTCACCTCCATGAGACCCAGAGAGTCCTTGTTTCCACACATTCCATTTAGAGAATATTTTCCCTATAAGGATATACAATACATATAAGCATGCTTGTATACATAAGCATACACATAGATGAGCAGAAACTGAACATATACCCAATGAAGGCATGAGAAAGTGTGTCATGCAGATTATAGGAAATGAAGTCAAATATGCAAAGTACGCTTCATCTTTGGGGCTAGTTGGCCTACTGAGTAAGAAGAGAATTATGCTCACTTATAGGTTTCATTTGACTCAGAAAAACAGTCAGCTGTTTGTATATTGAAAGTATTGGAATTTGGGGGCCAAATATCTGAATGATGGTTTACCTTACTTTTAAAGAGAACTTAATATTTCTAAAATGTAGACGCTTCGAAATGTATCTAACGCCTATTGACCCTTGGGAAATTGTAATAAGGGCATGACTTCATCAAAGTTTCAGGGGCTGTAGTCAACAACAAATTGCATTAAAGGGTTATTGCTATTGTTATTTGGTAGGTGCTTACAGTTGTTATTTAGGGAAATAAACGTGACACTCAAATGTTTAACCTAGAGCCATAGTTTATAGGAACTAAAAGTTGAATATCTAAGCAAATTTATCACATTGTGTTCCCGACATTGGACCCAGTTCTGAGCTGTGGAATTTAATTTGGAGCAGGTGATGTAGACTGGGATTGGAGGAGATAACTGCAAGCATCCATGGAAAAAAAGAGAGAAACAGATGGTTTGCCAGCTCCTCGTTCTTCAGCCATGGCCGCCTCAGGTGTCAGTTCGTGGGCATGCCAGGATATTGGTCACCTGGTCCTTCTGAGAGCAGAGCCGGCCAGGCCTAGAATCTTCAGCCGGTTACCTCCAGCCTCAAACAACTCCATCCACCTACCTCAGTGTGCTGTACAAATATTATTACCTCCCACCAGTTCCATCTGCGGACGGGTGGGAGGTGCTGGTTTAATCCACACTTGAGATAGACAAAGGACAACTTAAAAGACCGTATTCAGAAGATAAGCAAAAGGTACTATTCAAATAAACATCTCTTCTGTATCATTCCCGACACCTGGATGTTCTGAACATCAAATGATGTTAGGTAAGTGCATTTGGATTAGCTCCTGGGTGTCCACAGACACCCAATGCCACCTAGTGAACAGTGGGGCCGGCTGCTTGCATCACTCTACAGTACAGAAACAATAAGTCTACCTGCCAGATACTTCTGTCAAATCCACACAAAAACATCAAATCAAGCAAGGTCTTCCCGAACCTACGGTAAAGTATGCTGTGGAATAGACAGGCATGAGATACGCACGAAGCTGAGGTCCAGATTGCGTCAGGCTGGCTCCTTGTTTGGGCTCTACACCCCATCAGCTAACAACCGGAGATCTGATCCGGACTTGTCGGAGCAGCAGTTAGGCGGGTGATGCTCCGAGTTGTTTTCTAGTTACAAACGTGTATCCTGAGAACGTAGAGCTCTTATCAATAATGATTACACTACAAGAGCACATTTTCCATGTCTAAACCAGAAAGATTTATGAAGCTGTGTAGTCATGCCTTGTAGCTGATGGTTGCCATGAAGGCTAATCTAATTACCCCCATGTAAATCATGCTGATGTGACCTAGAGACATTTCTGTTTTGTCACCCCAGCCTTTAATTTGGGCTGAAATGAGCTAGAATTACACCATGTTCCTGGCGAACAGTAGGATCCAAAATATCACCATAGTAACATGTGTATTCTATCAACAAGTCCCCCTTCATATTTCTTAAAGTCTCATTCTATCACTAATTCTGAACTGTATGCAACATTTGTTTTGGAACACCAACCTGTTGCTACAAGGTATTTGTAACCCAAATTAATGGCATATAGAGTTTTTAAGATATATGTATTTCCCTTTACTTAAGGAAACATTTACTTGCTCATTAGGCCAGATCAACTTTACAGATGTAGTGAGAGCTTCCAGAGATGTTTTATATGACCAAGTGCTGAAATTCATTTTCTTTTTACTGTTTCTTTCATCACCTTCTAAGAAATTATATGTTCATTCCAAGGAGTTGGGTCTCAACTGAACATGGAAAGGTAATGTTTAAGTTTGCTTCTTTAGGCTAAGAGAAGTCATAGAGGCAACACTGAAAGTCCATATTCTCAAAGAGGCTTTAGTTCTCATTTCAGAAACTGCAAGAGAAATCTTTTGATTACATATGTACATAAGATGGTTATAATTGGCCCTTCATAGATTGGAAGCAGTTCATTTCCGCTCTTCATCAACTAGGTTTGTTCAATGTTTATAGAAAAAGCAGTTTGTACAGGGATAAGTTTGAAAAATAATAATTAAATGTATGAAGTTTCCCAGGTTGATGGGTGGCTAGTTAAAAGGGAAAGAAGGGGAGAAGACAGGAAAGAGAAGAGTGAGAAAAGGCTGAGAGAAGAAATATATTTCAATGTCTTTGGGTGTTACGCAATGGATATGTAACAAATAACAATTGAATTTTAAAGGAACAAAACACTGATTTTCCTGAAAAAGTAATAAGAATTACATAATGCTGAACACAAGTGTTTGTGGGTGAAAAGCAAATAATGATAAAGGTTGGGAAATAATTTCAAAAAGCTACAACTTGGTAAAGATTTGAAGTGTTTTCATCCGAAGGAGTGGCCTATTGTATGAACACCATGTGTGAACTCAAGTTTTTCTGTGTATAATAAGCTTCAGCTTGATACCATTAAGAATGAAAAAAGGATTGTTTTGTATAAAAAGATTACATTTGATTAATCATGCTCAGAGCACCGAATATGAACAGTGAACTTTTCAAAGACGTTAGCTTTATCTTCATGTTTTGTCACTATTGGGAGATTAATCACCTCAAAAGCAAAACATTACATGTAAAGTCATTTATTTTTCAGTTTGACTTGAACTCTTTAACTATATTGCAAGTCGATGTTGGCATGTTCACTTATAACAACATACTTCGTGAGTTCTATGGCCTCGTTTAAAATAACTTTTTGTTTTGTTTCCCTCTGTTTGTGTTTGTTATCTTTCTGGTTGCTTGTATCTTGTTCCATGAAGTTTACAGCAATGAGGACAGTGACCCATACTTTATATCCTTTGGTAGAATTCTTCTTTATTCTTTGGTAAACAATCACTCATAACTTGTGGGAAACTTTGACATAGGGAGGCAAAACTATGTTTTGTTTAAACTGTGACAACAGAAAGACTTTCTTTGGCATAGCATTCATCTATTCAACCACTATCTAATTAATAACCATGCTACGGTTATTTCTGTGTATGCTACGGTAAGCGTTGTGTATGTCTGTGGATTGACATGTATGCGCTCAATAGATAAGCTTTCTGCCCACTGACACCAACCAAACACATCAAAACCTTTCCGATGATAAATATTAATAAGTGCCCTAAACAAGGGGTGGGGCTGGAGAATAAGAGGATGGGACATAATTGGGAAACTAGGAAAGGTCTCTCTAAAATGTAATCTGATCATTGAAGATCAGTCGAAGTCAAAAAACAGAGTGGATGTGATGGTAGTTGGAGAAGAGGGGTGTAGAGAGGGAAGATGGGGACCTGTGTCACTGAGAATTAGGTGAGAGCAATGAGAGGTGAGGTCAAAGAGATGGGCAGGGGTCAAACCCAGAAGGGCCCTGCAGTCTTTAGTAAGAGTTTTGAATTTTGTTCTGAGAGTAGTGTGGCATGAGTGGAACTCACAAGAGTGATGTAATGTGGTATATTTTTAAACACTCACTGTCTACTCTGAAGAACAGGTTAGAAGAAAGCACGAGTGGAGATAAAAGAAAAAAAAGACCTGTCAGAAGACTATCCTAGTAAAGTACTGTGGCGGACTTGATTGGCTATGTGGCAGCAAAGATAGAAACAATTAGAGTTGAGATATACCTTGGAGGTGAATTGACAAGACTTAATGAGACAACACACCTGGAAGAAGAAAGATCCAAGATTACTTTCAAGTTTCTTGCAGTAGAGGACAGTCTCTACAATGACCCCCAAGTTCCCTACCTCCTGGAATTCATACCCTCACACCAGTCTTTAGAGGAAGGCAGAGCAGATGTTCTTTTTCTAAGGCCCAGGTAAGATGAACCCATCAGAAAAGTTAAGTGATGGGTCTCAGCCTGTGCATTAAGGGTGAGCATGCCCTCTCCCTCATTTGCTTCACAAACCATTGCTTACATCCGGGTTGTCAGGTATCAACATCACTGAGTACGAGTAAACCCCCCTGTTTGTAAGAATTTAATTGCAGGCACACGTTGGCAATATATAAATACTTGAAATTCCAGAAATTCTCTGAGAAATTTTATATTGTAGAAACTTGGAGATTTTTTTTAAAGGACTTCATTCTGACGTAATAATTATATAGTGACATAAACTGCAACTATTTAATAGCTACTAAAAAGTCACCTCATAAAAGTAGTAGGAATGCAAGGACTGAGGCCACCACAACTGGAAATGTATTTTCAACACTGCTTTATTTGAGAAGTCTCTAGGCTAAGTATCAGTGGGATACCTGGAAAATTTGGATTATAGTTCATGTAATTGTTAGGATCTGAGGGTGCCCAGAATCATACTCCTTTTCTCTGAGTTTTAAACAATGGCCTAAATTCTGAATATTTGAATGAGAAGTCAATCCATTCGGGATTAAAATGCCAATTTTATCCATTAATCAGAGGAAATGGCTTAGATATGCAGCAACAGGTTGATTTTTTTTTAACCATTCATTCATGCTGCCACACTCTGAATCCTGACTTTGTGAAAATATAGATCCATAATCCTAGTACTGATTGCTGCACTGGGCTGTTCAGACGGGGGAGAAAAGAAAAGAAATCCCCAACTGGTACAGCTTTTTAATAGACATACCATCCCAATTAAGAAATGTTGGCATACAGACACCAACCAGCAGTGAAAGGGGGGCAGGGACAAAAAGTGTGGTAGCAGAGAGAGAAGCTGGCATAGCGAACATTGCGGAGCCTTTACAAAAGGTATAATTTGGAGACACACTGTTGCACATGTGGAAATACGCACGCACTGATCTGGGAGCCTCCTGGGAACACATCGTCCATCTTTCTGTTGAATCAGGTGGCTAGCCACCGAGCGGAATGTCCCAAACTTCGCTTCTCTCATGTCACTAAATATTACCTGGATGTGCCGATATCAATATAGCCTTTTGGAAGTCCAAGAAACATATCAGTTCGAAAGAACCATATTAGTAAAACCTTTCTTTCAGACAACCAATCCTGATGTTCAATCCCTGCAAAACTTTTATTAGAACAAAAACATTTTAAAACAAAATAATTTTTTATTTTTTTAAAAGCAGTTGCCTTTTGTCTAATTTCAGAGACTGCCCCATGTTCCTCGGTATAAATGTAATACGAAATTATCATCAAAAGAGGCAGGGAGGGGGTAAGTCAAAATCTCTGGGAAATATCAAAACAAATAATTGGAGAAAAGAAAAGAAAACCATGGGGAAAAAATCCACTCTTCACTTTATAGAATTAAGAGTAAAGCCAATGATGACTGAAGATGCTTTATCATGCTATCCCTGCAATGAAACAAGCCAAACAAAGGGTTCTTCTGGTGGGATTTATAGTGTTGTCCCTTAAATTTCATGAGCAAGATTCTAACTCTGACAAATATATACTAGTGATTAACTTTGAGACTAATTCTATATTCAAACTCCGCAAATTACTAATAATAACACTTAAAATATGCTGGATAGCTTTACCTTTCCTTTCTCTAGCTATATTTTCAGACAATTTACAAAGATTGTGAAGATTATTTTAGTTAAAAGATGAGAAGAAGTCACATGCTTGAATGCCTGAATACAATTGAGAAGAAATGTCAGGGTAAATCTCCAAACCAGCAAAAATTGTGCTTGTTGTTGAGAATCTGTCCCCGGGATGTTCTCCTGCCATTTGAATATCAACACTCAGAAATATAATCCATGTATTTCAAGTTCATTGATGAAAGAAAGGATTTCATAAACCTGTGTTCATTAACCGCAGTGTGTTTAAACAAAAAGTTTCCAACACATATAAATACCTAAAGAATTGTTTTCTGCTGGTGATGGTTGACGTGTGGTGCTTTTACTATCCTGAGAGCAGGTTTTTAGGGCATCTGACAGAGATTGGAGTTTTACAACTACTAGATAATCTAATTAATAATTAGGAGTCTGGCCCTGGCCAGGTACTGTGCAAGCGCAGCTGGTTAGAGCATCATCCTGATACACCAGGGTTGTGGGTTCGCTCCCAAGTCAGGGCACATACAAGAAATAACCAATGAATGCATCAATAGGTAGAATAGGAAATCTCTCTCTCTCTCTCTCTCTCTCTCTCTCTCTCTCCCCAGTAAATGTAAAAAAAATAATAATTAGGAATTAGAGAGTTTTATTTAAACCATTCTGAAGAATACTTAGTGTATAAATTGAGCGATCCTTTCTGAGCGCCTGCTCGGACAGCTCCATTTGAATGTGGCCGTCCTTGTAGACCACTCAGCCACTGGGGCCAGTGGACGCTCCGGTTCTGTCCTCCATGGCTGGCGTGCCCTGGGATCATGACGTAGGTAATAGTACTCTGAATTTTTCCGGTATGCATGTACAAAGTTTCAG
This sequence comes from Noctilio leporinus, assembly GCA_004026585.1. Classification (NCBI taxonomy): domain Eukaryota; kingdom Metazoa; phylum Chordata; class Mammalia; order Chiroptera; family Noctilionidae; genus Noctilio; species Noctilio leporinus. Next base: position 20,931 of record PVIW01008298.1, read on the forward strand.
TCAGAGCTCTACGAATAGGATATTATTTTATACCTTGCTCTGGCTTCAAATCAATCCAAAAGTTTATTCACTACCTGTGGCTCAGTTCTGAAGGAGATCTGAAAACCCTTTCAAACATAGTCCTTGACTTAAAAAAAAAAACAAATTCTGTAATCCAGTTTTGGGGAAAAGACTTGTTCTACATCAATGAAGCAGAGAGCAATAGAATTGTCATATTCTTCTACCTATCTTTTAACATTGACATTAATTGCTGAAACTTATTGAGCAGCTTTTATAGATTCTGTGCTAAGTGCTTTACATACTATATCTCCTTTAATCTTTCCACCAATCCTTGGAGATAGGTTTTATAATCATTATACCCGAGGAACAATTCTGCCTGAGGTCATTCCACTGGTAAACATACAGCAAAGACCTGCAACAAAATCTCCCTGACTCCTTTGCCCACGCCCTCAGTTCCTGGGGGATGGGACCGGCAGGAACAAGGCAGAAGGTTCTAGGGACCTGGAGAAGCAAAACCAAGAAAGATTTCATGTCCAAGATTCAAGGTCAAAGCCTTCGTTCAGCTGGCAGGCAAGGTCAGAGCCAGGCCAGTGTGAATCAAAAATAGTTCTGAGTTGTTTTGGTTCAAAAGACTTACTTAACTCCAGAGGAGGCAATCCCAAACCTACCAGAGGGGTGAGTTGGCCTTTGAATGTGTGGGGAGGGAGGAGAGAGAAGCCAGGAGCAGCCTCTCTCGTGGGGATCCCCAGCCTGGGAAAGCCAGGGCCAGTGCCACCCTCCTGTCCTCTCCACGGCAGGAGCAAGACTGCATGCTCGCTCAGTGAGTGACATAGAGGGTTGTCATAATCCTGGACGACCACCATTGGCAGTCACAATAATAGCTCAGCTGTGCAGTGGGTAGAACGTCTGTCTATGCCACAGGGAAAAATCAAATGAGGCCTTTTTGTATATGGTGTGAACTTTTTATTGTAACAGAAGGATTTTCGGGCTGGGAGAAAGGTTTTACATGGCCCCAGTAGAGCGAACCATCTCCATAAACTGCTGTGGAGGAAATTGCACTGAGGAATCGCAGGTCCAACAGCCCGTTTGGACTCTTTCTTTCAGCTCTCCGACCTGAGTACATCAAAACCCTGCCTTGCTGTCTCTCAGACCGCAATGGCCAAAGGCTTAGATGCTTTTTATGCTGAAACCTCCTCTTTTCTCCCTCAACTCCCCTTTAGAAGGTTATAGCTGGCTCAGCAAAAGACCCTGTAACGCTGAGGTCTTCACTTATTACATAATGCAAAATGAGTAAGATCATTTCGGCTAATGCACTTAATCCACTAATCCAAGTGATGCTCCCCTGAGCATGCTCAGGGTTTGCGAAGGTATTTGTTCATTGCAAGGATGATCCTCAGGTCCTGTGCCTGCTTGTAGACTGTGCTTCGGAGACGCCGGGGCAGGTGGAGCTCCGGGGTAAGCCCACCTGGACGCTAGAAAGACCTGGTGAGAGGGCGCCAAAGTCAAAGGCGCTTGTCTGTGGGTGGTGCGAGCAGGGGCAGCCCTTTCATTAGACCCAGCCGATTCACAGCTGCATTCTGGAGGGCAGCAAAGGAGCAGGGGGGTCCCAGCCCGGCACTCAGGGACATGCAGGTCATTCCCAGCCTCCTGACTCAACATTTGCCTGGGGACAGTAGCTTAACCGTACTCAGGGTCCTCCACTCTAAGGTTAGATGAAAAGTAACAATTAACATATGTTTGGTGCCTTAGGCATCCTGCCTAATACATTAGTCTACTTCTGACCTAGAGCAGTGAAGCAACTTGTCCAAGGTCAAAGATGCCTCAGTGGCCGGGCAGCCGCATGCTTTGTCCACTGTGCTGTCACATGGCACTGCGACCAGCCCTGGTGGGAGAAAACGGTTTGAAGCATTTTTAAATTTGCTTTTGCTGCGTATTCAACTCAGCATTTTTACGAAGACATAGACCGATGTTTCTTCTTAAGGCGAAGGTTGAAAATATATAAATAAGCTGCCTTGGGCTTGCTAGTAAGCTTCGTTAAACTTGAATTTCATCCTTGTTTAGAAACTGGCTCAGCCTGGATTCTACCCAAACTCCTACTCTAGCTCAAAAGAAAAATGTTAGCCTCTCAGCCCTGTGCTTCGCACTGGCTGGAAGTCCTTGGAATTTACAGGACCCATTCAGCTCCAAAACAGAGAAAAATGTCCTGAATATACAAAAACTCGTGTCAAATTCCCAACAACCACTTGCGCCTTCGCCTGCAAATCTCCGTATAAGTCCCTGTTGACTAAGACAGGTTAAACCTTTGGCCATTGTGTTCCTACCAAATAGGATTGTGAATCTGTTTTTAGTATCTTTAAACCAATGATACTATAGCTCTTCTTTGCTGATGTAGGATCTAGTGGGCACCATCTTCCAAGAGTCTAGCATTATCTACACTGAACATTGTCTACACTTACCTCTCTTCTTGGAAATCTCCACCTCCAGCTGGGGTTGGGGGTGGCTGCCTTGCCCCTTATTTTGATGGTGTGCTGAATCCACTCAGCGGTCCCGTTAGCATGCTTAGTCTTTCAGTCCTTGAGCTGATGACTGGCCATCTCTTGAGGAAATTAATATTAGGCCCCCAGGCAATTACCATTGATATTGATCCTTTGGTTACATGCTTCAAGTTTGCTATTTTTTCTCCATCATGAATATGATTGATTCTGTCTCCACCCCACTTCTTCCTCCATAAAAAAAAATCCTGAGTATCCGGATATTCACTTTTTCATCATGCAATCAAGTGCCTTCTAAGAAGCTAACACCTGGCCTCACCTCTGCCATCCCAGTTTCAAAAATGGGGCTGATTACTACATTCAGACTCTCCAAATGCTGTGACTTGTTCAGAAATAGATGTGGACATAAAGCACAAAAGATGTATGAGCAAACAAAGCAACCACATCATATGCCAATCGGAGCTGAAAAACCAAGAATTGAACAGCTGCGCAATGACTGACAACACCTGTGTTGATCAATATTATTAACATCAGATTTTTCTGGAAAGGCTTTTGTTCAACTGAAAAGACCCTAAGAGGCCTCTATGTACTGTTTTTAGCCTGTCAATGAGCTTTGATGGGGAATTCAAAGGATTTTTCCTTCCTCAGATAACTCACCTTGCTCAAATAGGTTTCTATCTCTTATATGTATGGTGAAGAGATTAAAAACCTGAACTATTTGATCACATATAGTATGAAATAAGCAGGGGAGATTGCACTATCAACTCTGATATACTTTAAAGGGTAAGAGTTCATGTACTTTAAAATTGCTGGGATATTTCCAGAATATTGGGTCATTAAATTTTTTTTTAATTTTTTATTCATTATTTTTAGATAGAAGGGAAGGGGCAGGTAGGAAGAAAGGGAGAGAAACATCAATGTACAGTTGCTTTTTCACCTGCCTTCTGCTGGCGACCAGGCTGGAAACCTGGCTTGCAACCTGGGTATGTGCCCTGACTGGGAATCGAACCAATGACACTTGGGTTCGCAGGCTGGTGCTCAATCCACTGAACCACACCAGCCAGGTAATTTTTAATTGGAAAAAATTTTTTTAATAAAGAGAGAGAGAAACCCATAGGAAGAGGCTATTTCAAATAGGAATAGTGATATTATCTGGGAAATTATGAGAAAAGAACAGTGATATTTGTGTTTGTTTTGTTTTGTTGTATGTTTGGTGGAATAACACATGTTAACTAAATAAAATAAACTGTCATGTAATAGATTAGCTGGTTTTTCCCCCAAAGTATTTTCCTATCCCTTTGAGTCTCCTCCTTCAGGTGCTTAGGTTCACCTGCAGAACTTTGATTTTAGAAAAGAAATGTAATAACAAAAGGCAGAGTGTTCTTTCTGCCTCTTTCTGGCTTTTGAGTTACAAAACATTCAGGCTGTCAATGAACAGAAAGGACTCGTGGTGTGGATAAAATATTCTGGAGAAGACACCATGAGTCAGAGCAAATATTCCTCATCCCTTTCTTCCCACCCCACCCTGGACCTCAGACTACTGACAAACAAAATCCCCAGGTTGAAAGAGAAAATGAACATCAAAGATAAAACTATGAAAGAAAGTTGTGTGGTTTCAAAGCATTGCTTCATAATTCTTGCCACTCTTTCTCTTGAGAGGTAGGGGTCTGTGTCCCATCTCCTTAAATGTGTATGGGCCTTGGATTTCTTCCAAGAGAGCATGGCAGACATGACTTGCATGACTTCTAAAACAACCCTGAAAGGTAATGCAGCTTCCACTGTATTTTCTACAATGTAGGGTCTTAGCACCAGGAGCTGCCATGTAAACTTCTGGTGACCCTGAAGCCACTGTGCTCTGAGGAAGCTGAACCACATAGAAAGGCTGTAGCAAGAGCTACATCAGATCAGCATATCATCCAGCTCAGGTTCTAACATGGGAGTGGACAAGGCTCCTGGTGCTTCCAGTCCACAGGCATTGAGTCCCCTAGCTGAGACCAGACATCAAAGAGCAGAGCCAGCCTACCTGCTGTGCCTGCCTGAAGTCTGGACCCACCAAATTCTGTAAGATAATAAAAGGTGGATTAAGCTGCTAAATTTTAAGCTAATTTCTTATGTAGCAATAACAACTGGAACAGAGGAGACTGCTTCCCTGTCTCAGAGCAATTCCTCACAGTGGATAAACCTCCCAGATCAACCTGTAGAGTCTGGGAGCCAGGAAGATGTATGTCCATCCCCCGGAACAGTTGCTGGAAGATAAAAGTCCTCAGTGAAGAAACGCTGTAGTATGTCCAGACACAAACGGGCCAGGGATAGGCTCACAGAGTCCTCCCCTTCTCTATGACACATTCCCTAAAGGGACCTGTATACTCCCAAATAGCAAAAAGGCAAAAGAGACAACTATAGACCTCTTCAGAGCCTATGGACGTGCCCAGCAAAGGCCTGGTACTTCCGGACTCAGTCAGCCCTGCAAAGCCCATTCACAAGTCTGAAGAAGTAGCCCTGAAATCATGGATCAGTTTTTGCCACCCCTATAGAACGGAGATGTAAGACAGAAAATACGTTGAATTATAGTCAAATTAAGTATAATAACTAACACAATAATTATAGTAAAATTAGAAGTAGAATTAAGAAAACAACCTTTCTTGCATACTCAGACGTGTGCACTGAGATTCATTTTCCCTCCTTGTGGCGGCACCACAAGGACACCACATTCACCTTACTCTCCCCCAAAGGCCAATCTTCCAGTGTCTCTGCGGCGTGATTACCAGTATTATCAGTTCCTGGATAAAGTGCATTCAATGATCCGACACGGTCAATGTCAACTCCTATCACCTTGGCGTCAACTTTTATCCCCACCTGGCCCTGCTTGCCCACCTGGCTCCACTTCCTTCAAAGCCTGAGATTCATTAAACTCTTCTCTGCTCGCACACAGGCCTTATTCTTCCTGGCTGCCGTGCTTTCCTGTGCCATTGTGTCCCCCTCTTAGAATGTCCTTCCTCCTTTCCCACAACTGCCATGCGCTCCTGGTGTTCCTAGCAAAACCCTTCTCGTTTACACAGTGAAAAGTTGCCATGATGCCCAGGGCCTCTGTTGCATTATTTTCATGCCTCAGTTCTAACACTCCTCATGGAGTGTTGTAATTATTTAGTTATATGCCTCTCCCTGAGAATTCTGAGCTCCTTAAGAGCAATTCGTTCATCAGGTGTGGTGTGGGGATTGTTAATATACTAGCTCCCAATGAGTCATGAGTCACCGTGCCCATAACCTCAGGTCGTTCTCCCACATTCACTCCATGCCAGGCTATACAATTTGTTTGGGGCAGTAGAATGCTGGTAAATGTGAAATATGCAGGGACTTTAAAATTGCTTATGAAGTGGAGCTTGCCTTTCCTCTTGAAGTCCATGCTAGCATGCTAGACCTAGGGCTCAGCAAGTAGCCAGCACCAACGGCCAGACTTGGGAGAGACGCCATCTGATGCCAACCAGCTTCCACTTGACTTGCAAACTGTGGCCCCAGAGTGAGCCTAGCCAGTGCCTTAAGGAGAGGACAGAGCTGTTCCTGCTCAGCCACATCCAAATTGCCAACATAGAATGGCGTTTGTTCTGAGCCACTGAGTTTGGGGGGTGGGGGGTGTTTGTTATACAGCAAACCTGATACAGTGACTAACTGCTTTGGCAAGCGGTTAGAGCATCTTAGTGACTTAATACAGTGAAACTGATGTCTTGTGTAAGTCACAGTTCAACGTAGGCTGGCAGTGATGGAAGGATTCCATTCTACAGAGTCCTTTTAGGAACTCAGGCCCCTGTCATCTTGCGATTTCTTTCTCTCTTCTAGGTTTGTTGAATCCCCTTCATTTACGTCACAGATAGGAAAGAGAGGAGGGAGAGTCATACATGAGGCAGGTCTGAAAGAGATACATAACAGTTCCATTTTTATCCTTTTGGCCAGGACATGGAAAAGGAGGCTGGAAAATGTAGTCTAGCAGCTACTCCCACCCAAAAAGAAGAGAACGCAAAAATGGGAAAGGATGAATGGGCACCACCACATGCAGAAACGTTTAATTCCTCTTTGTGCATTTCCCAGTGCCTAGCACCATACCTGGCTTAATATATGTAGACACTTCATAAATACTCTTGAGATAAATGAGTGAGTGGCATATTCAGTGATGCTGTAGTGCCTCATTTAGGATAAGATCTAAAGAACTATTCCTAGAGGAAATTTTGCCTCATGCAGGCTCACCGTCTTAATCTTTGAAGCACTTGTTTTACGATAGAGCGTTGGCTAATTTAAAAGCCAAGGCAAGAAATGGCTGTTGATGTCTTACCGTGATTGGTTTCCTAATACTGAGATGATGACATAATAGCTTTTTCTTAACCTGAAATTTGTAAGAACATGAAACTTAAAAGAACAAATTGAAAGTGTAAAGTTAAATGTCTGATTCCCCAAGTCTTTATATGTGTGTGTGTGTGTGTGTGTGTGTGTGTGTGTACACACATATATATGCACTGTTACTATACAAACTACTTAACCAAGTCACTAGTAATCAAACTTAAGCACTTTTACATGAAATATGTTAGAAGGAATATAGGTGGAAAGTTTATACCGTATCATTTTCACTGCAATGCATGATGCCATATGAACACGCTACATTGGAAAGCCGAAAACACTTGGGTTCTAACCTTTGTTCTATTATTAATCATTTTCATTTCTCTGGTTTTAGTTCCTTTAGCTTCCTACCAGCTATAACCAGTTTAAATCCTGTTATTCTCTATTATAACATATATGTTAGCCATATCCTTTATCTTTCTCTGCCCACTAGCTGAATCAAGTAAATACAGAATAGGCTTCTGTAATCAAACTCCACAAATAGGCCCTTTTTGTTTTAGTTTACCAAAGAAATGGAAGTGCAGGTAACCGGGCTGCAAGGTGTAATCTCTGGACACCAAGCATTCAGGTAGAGAAGATTAAATGGCCTCTAGGCAGCATTTAACAGATCATTCGGGCAGCTGCTCCATGTCTGCCTGTTACAGTTTATTGATGAGTTTTAAGACATGGTCTTTCCAAACATTCCACTTTGAAATACAAAAAGGGGAGTTGGAGTCCACCATTGTCACCGAGCAGAAGATTGGAGACACAAACAATGAATACGAAGGTTTTAAGGACGCGTGGCGGGAGGCTGCCTTGCAGGCCAGTGTGCTGAAGGGCCACCAAAGAGCCGTAGGAAGCTCCTGGGCACTAAAACAACGGTGCCCAGGCCCCAGTGCTCCTGGCCGTGCCATCCTTCAAAGGAGAGTAAATGCTAAGGACCATTGAGACTAGTAGAAAGGCCACACAGGTCACAGGCAAGCTAATTGGGCGAGTGGAGTGCAGAATACGGAGACAGTACTCTTGGTGGGAATAAGGCAGAGTGGAATAAACCAAATAAGAAACAGTGGCTGGTACAAAGCCTGAGCGGGACTGGTTAGACTTCTCCACTGATACACTTGTCCACTGGTGCGTAGCCCAGGCTTTTTTGCCTTCAGCACTGCCCAGGAACTGTTTCAGGGTCTCGTCTCTCGGTTGAATTTTAGACCATACCTACGACATTAACCTGTCACTTCAGTGGAGGAAAAGTCACCCAGTTAACTCAGGGACAGGAATAAATTACAGCATGGATACGTGATTTGTGCAAAGTCTTACTCTTGGTTGGCCACTTTGAGGTTGTTAGAGACAGCGACCATCCATTCCAGGAAACATTTGCAATTAGGAACTGTTCTAAGGATACCGGTATTTCACTCTGAAATTAGCGTTCATCCTCGTTTCCTCATTCATTACTCAGTTCCTTTCCAAAAGAGCTCCACAGAGCCGATTGATGGTACATTGTTCCTCTGTAATTCTCTGGTTCTCCTAACAGAGTCAGGGTCAATTTGAAGAGAAGAAATGCAAACCAGCTTGAGGCAGCATTGCCCAATTTGATCAAAACGAAAAGCAACCATCGTGGGTTCGAGTTTGGTGGTCCAAAACATTGGAATGTTTCAAAGACATCTAAAATGCAGTGCCAGTGTTGTTTTATTTGGTTTGGGGTTTGCTATCCCTTTATGTTAAACAGGAGTTTGGAAAAAACGGCACAAGAGACTCCCTGTCTGTTTTCACGGATGCCTACATACTAAGTAGCCAGCGCGGCTGATAAAGAAAAACATCAAATATACGTGAAGTGAAGCCTTGCTCATCTACCTCATGAACTTAGAAGGAGCTGAGGGTGGGTCACATCTGACCTTCCTTTACTGTTTTGTTTTGTTTTTTTTTTAAAGATTTTATTATTTACTTAGAGAAAGAGAGGAAAGAAAGGGGAAGGGAAGAAGAGAGGGAGAGAAACATGAATGTGTGGTTGCTTCTCACGTGCCCCCAACCAGGCACCTGGCCTGCGACCCAGGCATGTGCCCCGACCGGGAATCGAACTGGTGACCCTTTGGTTTGCGGGGCGGTATGAAGTCCACTAAGCTGCACCTTTCGCATCCTCCCTCACAGCAGCAATTCTTTCCGAGCCACCAGGCTCTGGGCTTTAGACCAACACATGAAACAGATCATCACCTGGATCCTCTCCAGCAGCCCATGTAACCCCTGTATTGAATCCTTTGTGTCTCTAGGTAACTCTCTTTGCGGAAGGACCAAGATTTGCACCAAACACCACCACCCAGACCTTAAGAAAGACCCAGGAACTGAGCGCTGTCTTTGAGCCCTGGAAAAAAATATCACAAAATAAGCCGGGTTTGGAGGAGGGGAGGTTAAGTTCAGAACCCAGAGCTGCAAATTATACCTTTGCAATTCACTGAAACATGCTCTCATATACTATTTTAAAAGGTTTTATTTTGTTTGTTTAGCCCAGATAGCAAAATAGAGTCTTGTCAGTCAAGACAGACTTCAAACTGCCTGTGCCCGTTAGAAACGTTCCATTAATAACATGTGTTTACCATTGAGAGAACTAGGCTTCGTGTGCTAAGATTTTGTTTGTCAGTCATTCATTGGAACCCCACTGTTAATAGCATACAATGGTTTGTGGTTATGCCACAATTTAACCCAGGTTTAAAAATACAAACGAGAGCCCTGGTGGTCTAGCAGGAACAGGGAGTGAGTGAAGGTATTGGCTCAACCTGCTTTGTGGGCTGGTGGGTTGGAATACTTTACAAACTAATCAAATTTATTGACTATGATACCAAGCAGGGAAAATCACATGCTGGGGTGTGCATCCTGGTTGGACTGCAGTTTGGTGAGGTTCGAAATGTTTGAAGAGGGAAACAAGGCAATGCTTTGGCATTCCTTTCCCCAAAGACAAATTAGAAACAGATATCACAGAAGATCAGGGTTATTTTTTTTTTTTCAACAGTATAATAACAAAAAGAAAATTTTCTCTATAGTTTTAATCCTGCTCTCTGGTAAGGGTAAGTAAATAGAATTAATATTGCACTGGGCTAAATAGGCAATGAAAAGTCTATTAATTCGGTAGATTGAACTGCAAATATTCTAAATGTAGCACACAAACAAGAATGGATTTTAAAGGTCAAAGTTGATTCTTTTTGCCTTCATAGAGCTGTCTGAGAGTTAGTTTGCATTAATGATTGCAAGCTATATATGCACTCTTAGCAAACATATAACGTTAAAGAATTTGCCTTTTGCATCTTTTTCTCAAAGGTTCATTTACATTTCAACAAAATACAGCTATCTGCAATAACGGACAGAGAATTTCTTTGTGTTGAACCAGCGACCTCAGTTATGCCAAAGCGTACTGAACCAGAAATGGTTGCTATAGGATGTGTTTATGAAATCTCATAGTCATGAAAATAACATCATGATCCTAAACATTTGTGAACTCTTGTATCACATGTGCTTCAAACCAATTTTCCAGTTGCTTACAATGTATGCTTTTAAAAATATGTGTATTTCAAAATGAAACAAGATCACATTAAGAGAAAATTTAACCCATAAAGAAATTATGGTAGGCCGCCCTTAAGTTATCTTTTTACACATTCCTAGAAGAGAGGAATGTGTAAAACTTTGCAGTGGTTCCAGTTTGTCTCCCCTTTTTTTAAAATTGCATTTTTAAAGGAAAATATATATATATATTTAGAGAGAAAAGTTCCACTACTAAAAGATCCATTTTCCAAGTAGTTTGGAAATGAAAAATAAGACAACATTCATGAAACTCAGACTTTACATTTTCAAAGGTTAGAGGTGACTTTCAGTCCACAAGTAGAAACTGGACACGTGCTGTATGTACAGTGATCTGCTGGGGACAAAGGCCGCCATAGAGGTGGAAAAAAGCATCTTTGAGACGCTGACAATTTGGCAAAGTGCACAGATACCAAATGGTTTGTTAACAAATTTTGCGATGGTTGAAAGAATGTAATAATAAGTATATTTTAATCTCTTATTTTTACTCATCTATACCTTTTGCTTGTTTTTTCATTTTGTTTGTTCCTTTTGACCAGGGCTTGCTTTGCGTTCAACAAAGGTTTCTGTAGTTAACCATGATGGCAACATCAACAGGGCGCAGAGTATATAGGGTAAGTGGCCCTTTCTCCAGGGATTAGGACAGGCACAAATGATGAACCTGAGGCTCACTCAAGGGCAGGATCAGCTGAGCAATCCTTGACATTCAGACTGAAGGAACACCTTCTAGAAACTGTGTCCTCTGCTTAAACCCTAACCAGACCGTAATATAGTCAGCATTTTGAGGTTGTAAAATGTTTAATAATATGACAAGAATTTATTTTGTTTTATGAGGAAAACACTTATTTCACCAAATCACTTTAGAGCCAAGATTTTTTTTTAAATATGCCTTATTTATGAGATTTCCCATAGTAAATTCCATTTTCCAGGAAATATGTCCATTCATTCTTGCTGTTGCATAGAGAGCTGTAATCTCCTTTTTTGCTTGTTGTTTTACTATGACTCTTGTGCTGGATAGAAGCCAATCCTAGGCATTAAAATAATACTATCTCATGACTTGATTTTCTTAAAAAACATCACTGATTATAAAACCTAAAAACTGAGGATCTAACCCTGGCTGGTAGCTCAGCGGATAAGGTGCCAGCCTGAGAACCCAAAGGTTGCTGGTTCAATTCCCAGCCAGGGCACATAACCAGGTTGCAAGTCAGGTCTCCAGCCAGGTCTCTAGCTGGAAGCTGGTGAAAGGCAACCATACTTTGATGTTTCTCTCCCTCTCTGCCTCCCTCCCTTCCCCTCTCTCTAAACATAATAATAAATAAAATCTTTAAAAAAAAACTGAGTGTTTAAAAAGACTCAAACACATAAATTTTGGACTTAACATAGTACCTCTCATTGCCGTGTGATCAAAAACTGAAATTAATTTCCTGATTTATTATTTTCAGAAGAATAACAGTTTTGTTTTTTTTTAAGAAGACTGTGGTTAGTACCATCTTGATAGTGATAACTGTGACATCTACTGCCCTTATGTTCTAACCATCTTTGCTAAAATTTTCACAGTATTTAACTCTTCAGATGCAAATCCTTCAACGGGAATACAATTTTCAAAATCTGCCCTTTATTCCAATGACCCCTGGAGGCAACTGTTGATTTTCCAACATGATGACTAATAGGTAGAGCAAGTTGCCGAGGGATATCAAATAACTTCTGGGAGTTGGATACGCAGTCCAACAGTTCTGGGAATCCTAACCCCTCTTATGTTAATGAAATCACAATACCTCTTTTTAAAGCTTAGCATAGCAATTGTTCTTGTTTTATCATTATTTTCAAATTAAAATTCAGAATGTCTGCTTCTCAAAAAACATTAAGAGAGGAGAAGGGAAATTCACAGAGGAGGAAAGACTTCTTCACTGATACACAAAGAACTATTACCTAGAGCATTTAAAGAACTCCTATAGACCAGTAATAGAATGTAGACAACTCAGTAGAGACATGGGTTCAAAGACTTGAACAGGTACTGCATAAAAGAGGATATCCAAATGGCCAATAAACATATGGAAATATTCTCAAGTATTATTCATCAAGAAAATGCAAATAAACTACAATATAATAATACCATTAAATACCCACCAGCCTAGCTAGAGCAATAAAGATAAAAAATTCCAAGTATTGGCCAAGATACGTAGCAACTCACATTTTATACACTGCTGGTAGTAGTGTGAATTGGGTAATAACCACTTCGTAAAACTGTCCAGCCTTATCACAAATTCTTCTCTAGGTATATATATAACTTTTTCCAATAAATATACATACTAGAACTTAGCCCCAAAAAGACTCAACTAGAATGTTCATAGCAGCACTATTTGTAATAACCCCAAACCAAACTGGATACTATCCAGATGTCTATCAGCCGTAGAGTGTATACATAAATTATGTCATATTTACTCAGTGGAATTTTATATAGCCCTGAGAATGAATAGTCTACAAGTATATGCAGCAATAGTGTAACTCTTGCAAAAAATTATTCAGTAAAAGAAGTCTAACAAAGTAGTACCTACTGTATGGTTCTGATTGTAGAATTTACATAAAGAGGTAACAGTAAACTGCTGTGTGAAGTCAGTATAGTGGTTCATGTCATGACTGGAAAGGAACACAGAGGCTTTGTAGGGTGATGGTCATGCTTGTTTGTTTGCTGTTGATCTGGATGTTAGCTTCATAAGTCTGTTCATTTTGGGAGAAATTCAACAAAGTGAGCACTTAAGAGAAATACACAATTTAATATATGTATTTATACCAATAAGATTTAAAAGTAGCTTTGTCTGTTAGTTCATATTGCTTGGGAAAACAATTGTGGTATAGCTTTTATATCATCAAAATAACGATCACGAATGATGAATTTGATAGATAACAAAATCAAACATATTGATTTCCAGTTCATTTCTTGTTTAACCAGCTTTTTCCTTTGCTTCCTGCTTTCCTTCCTTCTTTATTTGTTTCCTTAATGACAGAGCAACATTAAACAAATTTTGTCTATTCCTGGGAAACAGCATTATAGCGACTGTCCTGTCTAGACTAATGTAATTAGTCATTCATAAACTAGCTATGTTTCAAGCCAGGGACAAAGTGAAGGCTAATCCTATGATAAGGGATACAGCAAAGAAGAAGCAGAGCTGAATAGAAACATTTTCTGATAAGAAGACAAGGGGAACACCTTGTTCCATAAAGAACCCTTGACATCTTAACACAGAGAATCTACTAAATTAATGCTTTCTTTCTCAACGGACCTAATTAATCCACACAAAGATGAGTAATAATTCCTTTCACTGAAAGCCAAGGCATAAGAATCAGAAAATTAATATACTTCTTTTTAAGATTAATAAAACAGAAGTAGCAACAGAACAAATTGTGCAGAGCACCTACTATGCTATCATTAAAACCTGACAACCAGATTCTTGGGCATTGAAGGGAGGTGGAGTAACCCAAATAGTTGAGTCCAATGTCAGGAGAAAGCACACATATGTCCTTAATTTCTTGAAGCACCAAAATAATATCATGAAGACAAGGATCCTTTTGGCCTGATTAGAGATAAAGAGAGGGAGGGAGAGGGACCAGTTGTTCTAAAAGAGGATGTCCATCATCACCCATCCCTCTGTGGACCCTTCCTTCATAATTCTAACACGTCTACACATTTAAGGTTTTGGTTGGCAGAAGCTGGAAGTTCATGGCTATGAACCACAGTTTGAAAGTTGAACTCCAGAGGCCTCCTCCCCATCTTACTCCTTCTGTGCTCATTATTTGTCCATCTAACCTAAGTTCTGGGGAAGGCTTTGCACTTTGGAGAACGGTTAGAGAAAGTTGACATCCCTGGGTTATTTTTTCCTTCTCAGACAACCCTTTATGGATTCTCTATCTGCCTTGTGACTTTACCACAGCCAAGAAGCCTCTTCGTTCATGGGCACACTGAGTTGGTTTGGTTTAGCCCAAATGCACCGCTCAGTGGAAAAATACAATAAAGATTAAGTTGAGAACAACAAAAACAACAACAAAAAACCAAGCTCAAAGCACCACTGCGCTTCCGTTGGAATGACTCTGTCCTTAGCACACAATTAGGAGTCTGAATAACATTGTGTGTGTGGCTTCACATGCCATTTGAGAGTACGTACAGTCCCCTCTTCTTTTAGAGTGTAATTATCATCACAGTGTACACACGTGCTCCTAAGTTGGTCTTCTTGACTCAGTTGTAAACAGTAACATCCACAAGGCATTTCTCCAGCTGTACTAAGTCCTCAGCTCCCTAGGGCAGACCTCGGTGCACTTGTAGTCACCTGCCCCCATGTGCCTGGTTGCAATCCCTTATTCATAGTCGCACTCTGAGAAATGTTTGTAGCATTCTTTTGAGTAGATGTCACCATCATTCATTCATTTGATTTACGTGTAGTCAAATCAGGTCTTCCTTTTTTTAATTTTTTTTTGGACCTACCTTTCCTATATTCAGGTCTCCTGTATCTCAGATACTGAGAAATGCTTTAATAATTTCATTTTTTAAAAAACACCAATGAAAACACATTGAATGGCAATCTTAGGACCTCAGTGAGACACACAGCGTATCCAACAGTGTCATCACAATGGACATTTGGATGCTGACAATTGGGAAGAGTATGAGGACATACCTCACCTGTAACAGCAAGAACCTGTTCTCATTTTTAAAGAGAGAGAGAGAGAAATGGGAAGCTGTTCTCTTACGTTAGTACAGCCTGGAAAGCCCTTCCCAGCTGTCTCCCTCTTTCTGCTGCCCCACTGCTCCCCCTGAGTTTCCCCTTCTATCAGCATCTTGCTTCAAGTCAATCCATGCAAAGATGCTTTCAGGAACATCTGCACTCTCTCATGCGGGGAGACAAGCAGAGCGGATATCCTGCAGAAGGAAATACCAATCAGCATGAAAACACCAGAGAAACCTTTGCTGGAGCATCCGCAGACACTCTTCAGGACTAAGGAAGTCCGCAGACATGTCCCACTCTGTGTAGCAAGCTAGCGAAACTCTATAAAACCTCTGTATTGCCTTTTACATCTCAGAATGACAACTTCTGGTATATTGGGGCAGGGCTGAGATCTCATGGTGCGAATAAAAAAATAAACATTGGCACCAACGTTTCCTTCCCCAAAACCCTCAAGTTCCTCATGATTCTTGGACTGTAGTACAGTTGAGTAAGAAAGTACCATGCCTTGTACTCACTAAGTATTTAATAAAAATCAGTGAATTTTAGAAGTTTCCTTAACAATTGTTTAGCTTACGTACATAGTACTTTTGATAAAGTGGGCAAACTAAAAAACAAAAACATATTAAGGGTAATCAACCTGGGAGCCTAGCTATTACATTTGAGAGTCTATAAAATACTGACTATAGGAAATATATTAAAGCTATTCAATAAGAAATTAAAGTATAATCTCTTGATCCTCAGCTTAACTAATTGTACTAAATTAATAAAATACTTTAGCATTTTTCTGTAAACAATATGAATTTCATTAGAACATCTTCTGGTCTATGTAAAAAATAATTAAAATGAAAAGCTTGATATATTTTCTGAACTTCTTTTAAAAAACTAATTATCAAAGCTCATTTTATTTTTAAGGTTTTATTCATTATGTTCAAAGAGAAGGGCAAGGAGGAAGGAAGAAAAGGAGAGAAGCATCAATGTATGGTTGCCTTTCACCTGCCTCCAGCTACGGACCTGGCTGGAGACCTGGCTTGCAGCCTGGTTATGTGCCCTGGCTGGGAATCGAACCAGAGACCTTTGGGTTCACAGGCTGGCACCTTATCTACTGTGCCACACCAGCCAGGGCTGAGTTTCTTTAACATCTATGAAGACCATAATTCATCCTGATTGTAAAATTTTTATAAAATTTTAAAAACTATAAGGAAGAAACTAAAATACATTACAGTCCTACAACAGAGATGGATGTAGTTAATATTCAGATATCTTCACATTGTCTTTCTCTGTAATTTTTTGAATAATTAAGGTCTCTTTATAGTCTTCTTTTTGCTCAGTTAATATTTTATCATCAGCATTGCCCTGTAATGGTAGCCTGTCTCCAAGGTGTTCTTCAACAACCCTACCTCCTGGCATTCACACCCTGTGCAGTCCCCACTCACATTGGACCAGAATTGGTCTGTATGGTCAATAACATATGACAGAAGTGACAGAATGTCATGCCTGAGGTTAGGTTGTATATGATTGCAGCTTTCATATTGAGCTCTCTCTCTCCCATCTTTCCCCTTTCACCATGGGAAGCAGATGCCATTGTGCTCTCAACAGAGCCCACGTGGGAAGGAACTGCAACCTCCAGCCCCTGGCAGGCCTTGAGAAGACTATAGGCTGTCCAACAGCCAGGCTAAAATCTCATGAGGCAGCCAGCCTGAGCCAGAACCATTAGAAGTTAATGTACATCCGCTTACAGTACATTACTGTCATTTCTGATGATTCAGCCGCTCCCAGCTCCTCCATACTGTTCTCTTTCTAATTTTCCTCCTTCTTCTCTCGGCATCGTGCTACCATCCACACAGTCTAGCAGTCCTGAAACCTGGGGTCATCTTAGACTATGCTCTCTAGCTCACCCTATTTCCACTCAAATGGACCTTATCTTTACAGCACCCTCTCCTTTTCAGCACCCTACCCTGCCCCTACTGCCTCAGCGCAAACCTATTCTTGGAGGAAGTAAAGATAATTTGATTTTGTTCAGCTATAATCACTTACTATTATCTTCCACTTTTATGACTATTATCGAACACTGTAATACTAATATTTTATGTACAAAAGGCCACAACTGCCCTGGCTGGTGGCACAGTGGATAAGGCTCCAGTCCGCAAACCCAAAGGTCGCTGGTTCGATTCCCAGCCAGGGCACATAACCAGGTTGCAAGCCAGGTCTCCAGCCAGGTCTGTAGCTGGAGGCAGGTGAAAGACAACCATACATTGATGTTTCTCTCCCTCTCTGCCTCTCTCCCTCCCCCTCTCTCAAAAATAATAAATAAAATCTTAAAACACTCACACACAATTGAATTAGAGACACAAGAACAAAAGGAAATGAACAATAAAAAAATTAAGCAATTTCTAAAAAACATTTTAAAAAAAAGGCCACAACTATTTTTTGTTAAAAAATAATACATGGCCCTGGCTGGTAGCACAGTGGATAGGGCACTGGCCTGCGAACCCAAAGGTCGCAGGTTCAATTCCCCAGCCAGGGCACATAACCAGGTTGCAAACCAGGTCTCCAGCCAGGTCTGTGGCTGGAGGCAGGTGAAACGCAACCGTACATTGATGTGTCTCTCTCCCTCTCTGCCTCTCTCCCTTCCCCTCTTTCTAAAACTAATGAAATAAAAATTAAAAAAAAATAATAATAATAATAATAATACATGGACAAATGATACCTGTGACTGTGACAAGGCAGAGCCTTGTCAATAATGAGGTAAGTGAACCACCCAAGAGGATCTTGGACTTGGAGATGACCATCTGTCCCAAGAGAAAACAATTCCTTCTTCCCCTTCTCTTGGAGAATTCCTTCTAGTTGGGGTGTTTTGCCTAGTTAGGATGTTGTTTCACCTTCCTTCAGGGACCCCCACCCCAGCCTTCCAGGTAGATTTATAATGGACTTGGCACACACCAGGACTGGGGGCCAACTCAGGGAGCAGCAGGAAAAAGCACAACATATTGAAGATGATTCTTCCCATGTCTTTCAACAGTTGCCTACATTGGAATACTTTTGTGCTTGGAGGAAGAAAGATGGTAGTTGTTCCAAATAATAAAGTTAATTCTTTATTCATTATTCTAAAGTTTTTCTTGGGAGACAACAAAATGGATGTTGTCTTAAATTGCACTTTGGATTATTTTATGGAATTCCCATATCAGTTCTGGGTCAACCATGTTGTTGACTGAAGTTATCAAAAAGAACTAGATGTAGATCACACATCAGTTTGAATATACTTTACAGATATTTACTGGAATGTCGCACTTTTAACGTATCTCCTCTAGCTGCATGATACATGAGAAAACAAAACATATTCTTTAAAAATGTCTTCTCCAGGGTTAAAATAGTATGTTTTAAGTTCTATGGGCACAAGACAATTTCTGCAGTTGAAGGGAGGCATCTTCTAAGTTGAGGCTGTTTCTACTTAGTTTAATGTAGCTTTCTAGGAAGAGACATTCAAAAAACACGTTAAAATAAGATTCGCATGTTGTTTGGTGCTTTTTATCTAAGCAGTCGTTTTTCACTCTCAGTTAAAATTAGCACAGAACAGTCTTCAGGGCAGCCCCTGCATTCTTAACATAGTTCCACCAAGGGTCCTCAGTTGGAGGCCTCTATCCTGATGCCACAGTGTTTTATTACCAATATTGTTCATGGCCATTGTATACTGGATACCGTGCTAAAACAGTTACATGTATCTTCTCATGTAATCCTCACACTGACGCTGCGAAGCACGTATTATTATTTCCGTCTTCTAGATAAAGGAATGGAAGCCTGTTGTTTGAGCAAGTGGACCAAGATCTCAGGGCAATTAACCGGCTGGTTTAGCTCCGAAGTGCTTCTCTTCCCTTGGATTCAGTTTCTTCCCTTGCCGCCGGTGCCCTAGGCCTGAGGCCTGAGGACCTTATTCTTCTAAAACCTCTTTTGAGACTGAAAAGTGTGCTGTACATGACGATGCTGATTTATGAAGAAACATCCCCGCAGAGTATTAGCTTGGATTTAACAAATTCCAATTGCGTCCTGCTCACAGGAGGAGCCTGTGTCTATCCCATGCTATCCTGACGTCCACTCTCTGTTCTGGTTTTTGGGGTGACCCCTCAGGGACACCCAATAGTACTTCTCCCAGGGCACTATCCCTCGGGGTCTACCCCTCAACTGGCATCAGCTTTTTCAAGGAAGGGCTGAAGGCTTAATCTGCGTGACTCAAACATTTCCTACAGGAGGCCATCACCCCTCAACAGTGTGTCATCAGCTCCAACAGTCTCTTGCAGCCCTATTTGGTGATTTCTTTCTAATTAGAGGTGTCAAAAGTGTCATTCAACATAATACATTTGAGCATGATTTTTTCATTCTTTTAAGTAATTGGGGTCACATATCCAATCATCCACCTGGTAGAGTATTAACCCAGCCCTGTTTTGCTTCTTTCCTTTCTTTCTCTTGTGCTCCCCACCTGCACCGTATTTATTTCCTTACCTACCTTTCGGCGTATTTTGCTGTGCCGAAGAAAGATCGGTTTATTCCAAATAACTTTGTTAATCATCACATGAATTATGATTCATTAAGAGGACATGAATATTCTTAAATTTGGCTTCAGATTATCTGGTAGAATTCCCATATCAGTGCCAGGCTATTTCACTGCCTCAAGTTCCCCAAAAGAACTAAGCACATAGCCAATGCTGGTTAAAAAACACTATTAATAATGACTGGTGTTTAACTAACACTTCGCTGTTTACAAAACCCTTGTACAAATATTGCCAACAATTTTCTTTGGAAGGAAACAAACATACATTAAACAGTTATTAGGAGGTACACATGAGGTTAGTGTCTTACAATGAGACTCTCACTCTCCACAACAGTCCTTCAAAGCCTGCGTTATTTCCATTTCACAGGTGAGGAAGTTAAGTTTCAAAAAGGAGAAGCACCTCATCTAATACAACACTGCTTTAGAATTCGAGCTGAGATGACTGGCACCCAAAATCCAGCCCCTGCCCCCATGCTTCTGGCACCCCTGTCCACAACGCTGGTTCCCGGGGTCAGCCAAGGAACACACAGCCCACGCGTGGGAGCCACGAGTGGGCGCCTCAGCGTCCACGCTGTCACTCACACTATAGGAACCACTTCTTCTCGAGGACTTGATGGAGAGCTTATGCAGTTTTATCCACATTGCCATTATCTCTCTAAACCCTCTTTTTTAAAGTTTCATCCCTAAACTTTGCAATTATAGACAAGGAAATAAATTCCTTTCTGTTTTCCTGCGGGTGTCTACGGGAAGGTAAGGAGCTGGTGGGGGAATGAGACCACTTGTCACTAGGGATAGGAAGAGTGGTAATTCCACTCCCAAGGGGTTCTCAAGCCCTGGGGAACCCACCTGCACCAAGATTTTATGTGCGTCTCTGTGCAGATTCTATGAGCAACAACGAGGTCGGGTTTGTACTTTGACAGATCAGACTTAGACAACCTGAAAGGTACTCATATCTTTTTCTCCTCTCTAGAATAGGATTGAAATAGTAACATGAGCTACTTCCAGGTCATTCTGCTAATGACTGGTTATAATATAAATTTGATGTTTTCTTTAATAGAAGGAAGTTCCACTTTGCAGATTTAGACAAAGGAGGGTGGGTAAGTGAGGTATCACAGAAGAAATAAATGGTACCTGGGTGGAATAAATTTTAAAATCTCTTTTTCTCAAACTAATAATAATAATTTTTCTCTCTTAATACTCTCTAAGACAAGTTTTATAAACAATATATAACTGATTCTATTTCTGTGCTAAATGGTCATTTCATACACACACATGTGCACCTATGTATATGATTACATATACGTACTTCATTAGTAAATGAAATTACCTTCATGGTAATATAAAAAAATAGCCTTATATATCTGAAGCATAATAAGAGTAAAATAAGATTTATGAGTGTGTGAGATATGGGTCCGAATCACTTTATACATAAATACAAAGGCAAATCCAAATTCCTAGTTGGACTCTTCTCTGCCTCTCCATAGTTTCAGGGTCTGGGAATTTGGGCTTCTGTTTAATTTTTAAAAATACAGAATTATTAATATGCAAAAAAGTGGTGTGGCTTGTTTTTCAAAGGGTGCGATGCATTTCTCCGTGAAGTGGCCCCGGTCCTGCCCTGCTGGCATCCCGTGGTTCTGTTCAACAGCTTTGCTCAAAACTCACCCTCACCAGGTACGCGCCACGAGGCACTTGGGGATCAGGGGAAGAAATAAATCACCTTCTCCACCCACCTGTTCTGAAGAGTCTCTATCTAGATGGCTGCCTGTTTCAGGGTGCATTATAATGTTAGAAAATAAAAACCTAGTCCAAACAGTTTACTCCACTTACGACTAAGCAGCAAGAAGTCTTCCAGTAAATGCTTCAAACCCTGCCCAACCGGAGAGGCCAGAAACATCCCTCTGTGACTCAAAATAAAAACCATTGAAAAAAAATGACTCATAATTTTTATGACTTTGGTGACCTCTAGTGATCAAAACTGAGAATTCCAGTCGGAATTCATCTATTTGTTTTGGTGATTTTTCTACCCAGTCTCTAAATAGCTGAAACTGATTTTTCTAATTGGTCAACAGCAGTGTAGTATCATGGGAGAACATTTAATAAGCGAAAAGGGGAAAACATGTTATTTGAGGGGCTATTCTTTTCGGTCTTGTTTCCACACATTTACGTACAGATTCCCGACAAGACGAAAAGTTATTTCTCCACCCAAGGACCATACAGGACATTTCTTATGCAACTTGTATTTTCCAACAGTATATCCTGAATATTTTCACTGGCCACTTACTAAGTCATTATAGTTTATTTAAACAGTTCTCTATCATTGGCTATTCAAGTGGTTTTAATTTTTTTTCCCTGTTGTCCTTGAAGCTAAATCTTTAAGCTCTTCCAGCATGAAGATAAACTCTCAGAAGAAATAAAATTTCTGGTTCGAAAAATATGCAAAACAATATGGCTTTCAATACATACTATCAAATTTCTAAGTAATTCTGGAAAAGGGAAACGGTCACCTAGGACATTGATGGTGTCATCCAAAGGGCTTTTGCACTCACAAGAAAAATACACAGGTCTCTTTCTCTTCTTTTTATAAGATAAAGAGCGCTCAGGTTAAGTTTGCAGTAGAGGGGTGAGCAGGGAGGAGACACCTTCTGGCCATGTGTTTTCGCAGACACCGGAGTGAGGAGAGGACATTCTGAGTTGCTCTTGGACTGTGGACATGCCGTGTGCTGGCCAACCTGCTGTGGGCTCAGCCCCCACTCCATGCCCCTCCCCCCAGGAAGATGCATTAGAGGATCACGAGGCTGTGTCCTTTTTAAAAAACATATTCGTATGCACTTTGTTTCTTAACGCCAAATACAGAATGTTAAAAAAAAAATCAGTCCTTTTCTGGGTTCATGAAAACTGCTGGGTCTTTGCAGTCAGAGCAGCCCGTGGTGACGTTGAAGGATGTGTTCACAGGTCCAGCCACTTGGCCTTGCTTGAAGCCACCCTCTCAAGGCCAGGTGGCTCTCCACCTCGGGCTCATCCAGGACAAAGGCTGCGTGCAGCGCTGAAGCCATTTTTCTTCACTGAAGGAGGCGTATTTATTTTGCACTGCCATGTTCTCCCCAGGTAAATGGTGATGTCAGTTAGATATCCCTGACTGACAGTCTTAGGCATGTTGAGGAAATAACGCTTAGGTTCTTTGTGGTTCTAATTTTTTAGTAGCTGTGGCATTTTTGTAGAAGCTTGATCATACTATATAAAATGTGAACACACAGGTCCCCAAGCCTCCGTTGAAGGATTGCACTCCGGAAAGCGTGTTTTCTGGCTTAGAGTATTGTATTTCCTTGCATAGTCTTTTAAATGCTATCCAGCATCTATCACAACTTTGGTACTGAAGGAAGTGGGTTAGAAATATGGCCATGCGACTCATTAAATCATACTCATTAAATCATAGCTAAAAGAATGTGAGTCTCGTAACGTAGGAGCTTCCTGAGTATGTGAAAATGCCGTCTTCCATCATTCTTTATTCGGAGAGCTTCTGCCCTGTAAAGACAGGCACCCGACTTTCCCAGAAATGCCCCCAACCCCCCACCCCTTCCCCGCTGAGTTCAGGAGCTGCGTCGAATGCCCAGATGAAAAGGGCTCAGGCCTCCTGTGCTGTCACATCTATGAGGGGAAATCAGCCTTGGCGATTTGGCTGAAGCACATAAATGAGAAACAGATTTGCGCATGATGTGTTAGCTCCAAGCCACAGAAGGCCGGCACTGTCCCTTGGCATATTTCTAAGGCTAAAGGGTAATTGAATCCCTTCTCCACCAGACAGATAGTTTTTTTAAAAACCAGCAGGGTTCGTCTGGAGGAGACAGCGCAGGCTCACGTCTCACTCACGGGGGTGCTGTGGCGGGACCAGGGGGCGTATTGGGCTGTGCTGAATATCCCCACCTGGTTAGCCACGCACAAAAGCGCCCCTTTAGTCCTTTGATGCCAACTGGTCTGTGATGACTTCGGGGGCTCGGTCGCTGCACTGTTTGCTCCTGTCATGGAGACTTACAAAGCTGCCTCCCGTGGCCCCTGGCCAGTTCAGCTCAGCCCTGGTCATTCCTTCATGCTGCTAATGATCCCCTAATTAGACACATCAAGGCCTGTCCTCATTAAGGCTCTTTGGGTTACAAGTATCCCAAACCCACTTCAAAATAGCTTCACAGAACGAGAGAATTTAATGGAAAGGCCCTCGGGTACCTCATAGACTCCAGGCGTCAGAAAGGGTGGGAACCCAGGCAGTTCCACGGAGCTCAGGACAGCTTCGTTGCTACTCCCTCAAGAACACCATCAGCAGAGCTTCACTTCGACCTCCTCGTCACCTGTTCTTATTTCTCAATCAAACATCCTCGAGAGGGGGCTCTGATGGGCTCAAGTTGTATCAGGTATCCATGTATGAGCTAATCAGCCATGATCAGAATTAACAGTCACATAATAAAATACATGTCTTCCGAGAGCCCACCTCTGAAGGGAAAGGAGGCGCTTTAAGAAAACGGGTCAGTTCTGAGCAAAAGGTACTTTTGTATAAGGCTCCCGATGGATGCTACAGGAACCTGGAACTTATTAAGACACTGTGGCCTGCTTCCCTCCATGTTTCCAGTCCGTAAGGCCAGGCGAGAGACACCGTGGCTTGTCTATCAGGCCTGAGGACACAGCAGACTTGCCCTGTCTGTCTGTCACCGCCTCATGATCCTCGGTCCAGGGATGCCATGCCTCTACCTTCAGTCCAGACACCTCTTCTGAGTGCCAAATGCAATCATACACCTTCCCACTTGAAACCTCTTTCCTAGAACCTTCCAGAGCAATCTCAGATTTAACATATCCTAATGTAGCGTGGTTAGAAGTCAGAGCAGTAGTTACCTCAATACAGGATGGATAATGACTGGGAAGGAGCAAGAAAGAAATTATTGGGAGCATTAAAAATGTTCTGTATCTTGATCAGAGTATGTGTGTCTGTTTGTATAACTGGTTCATCAAGTTGCACACTTAAAATCTGTGTCTGTTACATCGCAATAAAAAATAAATGTTAGAAACTGATAAGGAATTCAGATCCTGGAAAATTTTGGTTCCAGGAAACAGCTCATAAGCTTAGTTATCAATGTATATAAAAAGCTCTTGTCCCAGGAACTTGGAGGGATGACCCTCCTTGACTCTAGGTAAGGGACCATCAGCAGTTCCACCTCCATGCCTGAGGAGGTCTGAGCCATCCTACTCCAGGGTGAGAGGACCTCCACCCAGGACACATATGAAAGAATGCTGCAGCTTTGATCTCACTAACTTTTCCCCTGGATTCCGAACCCCTTACCTATTCTTTTCTTCTTGTAAATAAAAGGGCCCGTTTATAACGGAATTTAAGACAGTCTGTGAGGGTGCAAACCCGCTGTCTTCTCAGCTTGCTGACCATATGAATAAAGTGCCCATAAATATTCAATCCCTGTCTCTGCTTATTGGGTCTAGTGGATGGCAGGCAGCACGAACACTGGCTTTCCTGGTTTCAAAACTCCTATAGATTTATCCTTTATCTAGCTAAATTGGATTGGCAAACCCAACGCAGGAAGGAGCTAGGCAGAGAGTATAAATGAACATGGCCGATTATCCTATTGTTCTCAGTTCTTCACTGTCCTTCCCGTAACTGTTTTATGCTTTCTCTCCATGGTGGTATCCCTTGCAGGACTTCCCTTTGGAGCAAGCTGACTTCCTGGCCCGGTTGATGGCAGCTCAGCCCGGGATTTGCTTTGGCCGGTAGAATGCGAGCAAAAGCAACACAGAGCAGGCGTGATCAGAAGCTTTGAAAGCCTTTGCCCCAGGTGACCATTTTTCTTTGCCTCTGCGGCAACAACAGCACGTTCCAAATGGGGAGCCGCTCCTCTGGATGGCAGGACCTGCAGCCGCCGCAGACACTGTCACCTGAGCAGGCAATGAACTCGGGTGGCTGCAAGACACCGAGGCTCTGAGGTTTCGTCAGAGAGCAACGTGGTCTAAGCTGAGTGCCGCCAATACCGGGGAGGACTTGGCTTATTCAGGAAGCCCGCCTGTGCCAGGGGCAGCCCATCTCCCCCGCAAGCTCACTCCTCACGGGGTCCACATTTTTTCTTTAAATCCCCTCCTGACTTCTAGTTAATACGACCTTCCTTTTAAATGTTGGCAACTAAATCAATAGGTTTAAAACCACACACACACACACACACACACAGTTAGGAAAAAACTATGGTGATCCTGAACAGGTGTTTCAGTAAGAATATAAAGAAGATGGAGAAAATGCCTGAAAAGCAACGGGGTGATCTGTTGTGTCTTCTTCCCTGGTGTGTTTTTCCGGGGTCACACTTTTCCTTCCCTGATGAAGAGGCCCCACTAGAGGTCGGCATAGAGCTCCGCGTGCGCACGCAGTGTCTGACTTCCAGTTCCTACGATGAGGACCCGGCAGGTTTGGAGCAAATTAACTCTGAAACATCGCTGGAGGCAGGAATGGCCAGCTGGAGCCGTCCTACTTCGGGCACGTCACGAGAAGGACGAGTTCTTTGGAAAAGACAATAGTGCCGGGAAAACATAAGGCAGCTGGCAGAGAAGAAAACCAAAGATGAGACGGGTTGACGCCCGATTAAAAGCCAGAGGCCTGAGTCCGAAGGAGCTGAGCGGGGCTGGCTGGTGAGGACAGGGCACGGCGGACACCATTCATCGCAGAGTCGCCAGGAGTCAGCCCACTGCACAGCACGAACAACACCAACAACCAGGTCGACAGGTCCGCCTGGAGGAAGCTTGACCCAGGGTCGGTGCCCGCTCCCCACATGATGAAGACCTGGCTAGTCCTTCTAGGTGAGGAAGGACAAGGCACCCATTCCTTTCCTGTGGCCTCATGTTCCTATAGGTGGCTGCCTAGGTCAGCTGGTTGCCAGCACTGATGACACTTGACCGACTAACCCTCAGCCTCTGTAAGGTATTGTGCCTGATGCTGACAAGACCCATACATACAAGGAAAAGGGTCATGCAAGGGCAATAAATGCACCCCTGCAGTATGTGCTAACGGGGTCCTGGAGATCAATTCAGGAAGTGATCCTCTGGGAAAGCAGAAGGCCACATGAAGAACCGGTTCTCAGAGGCCGATCCCTCCAGGCTGAAGAAGGGATGAAAGCTGGATTTTAGGCTGATTTTCCTTTTCTCCTTCCTGCTTCAGCAAGAGACCTCCATACTATAGTAATCTGATGCTAAGATGTGACATAGTACATATGTCGTATCTTTATATATATATAAAGATCAGCCTCTGCTCCCCTCGGCAGGACTACCTAAGAGAAGTTGCTTCCCTCTATACTGAAATAGTCATTTGTTATTTTTTTGACTTGACTAATATTTATCGTCAACTGTGCCCCAAGCACTCATTTCACAATAAGATAACCACAAGTGAGAGCAAGCCCCCTTAGAACTTAGAGTCTGGTGGGGACAAAGATGATAAGGGAAGAATAGGGTACAAAAGGAGTACAGAGCAGAGGCCCATGATGAAGACTTAGAAAATCAGGGAAGGCTTCCTGGAGGCAGTGTTATTAAATTGAGACCCTGAACAGAATGGAAGTGGCCTGTGTAAGAAGAGAATAAGCATGTTTCAAGCAGAGGTAACACAGCCCAGAAGAAAAATAATAATAATAATAATAATAATAATAATAGAATCAAGTAGGGTTATATATGCAGCTTTAGATCTTGCTGGTTTCCATTTACCTGTTTTATCCTGAGTTTCTACATCATTAACTATCCTTGAAAACATGATTTTAATAGCTGCCTCAGTTCATTGGGAGGACAGTGATGGATTCGTTTACCTATTTTCAAGGGGAAATAGCATTTTTAAGGCTCACGCTAATTGCCCTGCCCTTGTCGATATAAAATCATGGGAAATCATTCTATATTAATTACATGAATACGTGCAGAATGTCCTTCAATTGGTTGTCTGTTGAGAACCATTTCTGCAACCCAACCTGATATCCACACAACTGGATTTCATCAAGGCACTGGTTTACAAAATAATGGTTCACTTTTTTGCAAATCCTGCTGCATTGCTCTGCATGGATTATCAGGGGCTCAAAGATTCTGAGGTTTTAAGACCCTCGCACCATTTCTCACAGTCCCTGTGCTGTGTCCTTCAGTTTTACTGTCCCCCAAGGCTGTATCCCAGCTCCCCACCCCCCTCAATCTCAGCACCACCGGCACCCTTAGGATGTTAGCTGATACTTACCTCCATCTTTTCCCCAGTGCGTGGGGCTTTTCTCTGTGACTCAATTTCCTAAAGTTGCAAACACTATTTCATTACTTTTTCAAAACACCTTTTTGGGGTACAAAAGATAACTATGACATATTTGACCACTTTCACAAACAAACACCCTTACAGGTAGTAAAAAAATCTAGCCGGACTAGCTAACCCCCTTCTTTTGAGCTGTTGCAGATCTAATGCACGTGGCTGTGGCTCTGTCTGCCATTAAACTTGACCTTCCTCCGACTGCCCTATCCTTCATTTTTTTTAAAAAAATTTATTGTTGTTGTATTACATCCATCCCCTTTTTGCTCCCCTCTGTCCCCCTCCCCACCCACCCATTCCCCCCAAAGCCAATTCCCCCTGTTGTCCATGTCCACGGTTCCTTTATACTAGGTTCTTGTCCTATCCTTCATTTTAACCTGCTTTACCACACAGGTTTTGGCTCGCCTCTCCTCGGTTTTGAGAGTTCGTCTTTATTGTCTCGCCAGGAACTTATGCTTGCTCAGTGGGGCACGTTTTAGAGAGAAAAACTCTCTGGCTGAGCAGCTGTCCAGTTCAAACTCTACTATTTTGAATTAGAGATGTTAGTGTCTCGCGTACTCATGCTGCTGTATGAGTTTGTCCTGGGTTCCAGTGTTTTTCCGGCCTCGGGGCACCCAGATGGCCATTGAGGTTCTCAAATTCACGGATTCCACAGGTAAAGAAGCCAGTTTCGTCCTGGCCCTCAAGAATCTCCAATTTAAAAATGAAAGGCGCCTCAGTCCAGTTCTTCGTCCACCTGGCGGCTCCCCGCTGCCACTGCGATACCTTTCCATGCCCACAGGATTTCTGCAAAGTAAAATGAACGGGTAGCAGCCAGTTCCTTGAAGTGAAGCTTTTACTTAATACTTCAACAATCCGGGTTAGGCAGATACCCAGGAACCTTTATTGACAGGCGTTTAACAACTTCGCATAATTTAAACCGCCACCAGGCCTATCAAATGAGGCCGGCCTGGGGCGGGTGGGCCTGAAAGATAAGGACCCATCGGCTGGGCTACCCACTGACACTTTCCATCTCTCTCCCTGCTGCTTCTTTTGCGTTGACTGTGGGGAGCCAGTTCATGATCCCAGGATGTACAGCAACATACTCATCGGATTACTATTGTCAGGTAAGTGGAAAAAATATATTTGTAGCCTGATGCCATTATGCTGGGCATGAGATTCTAGATGAATACATACACTATCACACTTTGGTTCTATCTTATTTCGATCATCAAAGGCATGGGTATGATCTCAGATCCCAGGCTGCTGGGTGGGTTTTACTGGGATTCCACCACCGAGGTGGAGGGATGGGCACAGGGGAGCCGGTTACCACCGGATCAGAGACTTTCCATAGAAGCATGCTTTAATTCCAAGCCCAGCTAGAATTTCCATATTGTTATCAGTGCTTTAGTAAGGGTAACTTCTAAATGACAGAGTCACTTAATGAGGGTGAGGTTATACCTGGTCCTCAATTTGTAAAAAGTTTTCCAAGAAATTATAATGCCCTCCTTCTCCTATCAGAAAGGGGCAAGCCGCAGACGGGAACTCTGACACCAGGTCACACTTCTCTCTCTTGGGGTCCATCACTGAGGTGTGAGGCGGGAAAAACCAAAAAACGGCTTCTTGGCTTAGGTGTTCCCTGGTTTGGGAACACATCTAAAGCAATTCATTAACATAAAGAAATAAGTTGTATTAAGTAGTCATTCCTTCTGGCTTCTTCCTGACAATGTCACCGTGATCATCTTCTCGAAATGCAGTGTTTATGCGTGGGAAATGCTAGCGCCGGAAGGAGAGGCAGTCATTTGAAATGCGTTTAGCCCTAACTCAAGTTCGAGCAAGTACTGGACATCTCCTAGGCATTCTGTGGGAGGCAGGGAAGACAGCCAGCATTGGCTAAGAGTCCTCGGGGGGGAAAAATAATGTGGCAGTTAAGGTACCGGCCTGAGGGAACTGGGTTCAAGCCTGGCTGCACATCCAAAAGGCAGAGGAACAACAAAACCAAATTACGTAATTCCCTACCTCGACATCCTCATCTGTGATATGTAGACCATGCTGGTACCTGCTTCACAGTCATCACATGAGGACTTAAACCAAGCAGTTAATGTAATGTACACCTTCCCGTGCCTGGCACGTAATAAAGGGCTGAGGAAGTCTTGTGCGATGGTAATAATTACAGGTTGAAGAACAGGCTTGGGTATGTCATGATGATTTCTAACAAGAGGAAAATGACAGGAAAGCAGAAGACTAACAAAGCTGCTCCGAAGTGTTTGGTTGCTTCTTTTTTTCTTTTTAAGTAGCAAAGTACGAAAATATTTACCTTGAAAAGAACAGACGGAGGTTATATGGTTGAAATATGTTGACATATGTGTAGAGTTTTGCACAAAAGAGCAGAGGGCTTTGTGCGCAGTCTCAGGGGGCAGCGAAGGGCTCCTCAACCCAAGTGGATACTACTCTTTCCTTTGGTGAGGCACCGTATCTGGAAAAACTGTGTGTCTTTGAGGATTCCTCGAAAAGAAAAGAAATTCTTCATGTCTGCAGCTGCTCCAGCAGACAGTGGATTAATGGCTTAAATGACTCTAAAGGCGCCTTTGGCCTGCCTGGCCCATGCTGTTGCATTTTCTGCAACCTTTGCATTTTCTGAAGCCCTGCACAGAAAGCCTCTTGACGTGACTGCTTTCCAGACCCCGGACAGGTGTGGAAAGCAGGTGCCCCCCACCTTTACTCTCTAGTGGAAGAGGGGAACCTGCACAACGTGAGGGAGGTCAAACATCATGAGCCAGTGGAAAAGGCATGATGGTTTTGCTTTCTCCAGTCACCCAAGGCTAAAGCCAGTGTTTCTCATTTCAGAGGTCATCAGCACCCGGAAAGTAGGACTTTTTGCAAATAATTTCGTTTCCAATCATTCACTCTCTTGTTCATTCAGTAATTCTATGTCAAGTGCTCACCACTACGACCAGAGCAGGGGGATGAGTGACCTCCGGGAGGGAGGGGTTATGGGGTGCAGACATGGAGGGCCCACAGACATGAACCAATACGAGTGAACTATTAAAATAACTGGCAGTGAAAAGTGAGACAAAGAAAATCAAACCAGGTAAGGGAACAGACATAAAGCAAAAGCTGCTTGAGAAATGGGCAGCAGGGATTTTTTTCTCTAGGAGGTTACATTTATGCAGAGAACTGAATGGTGAGAAAAAGCCAATCTTACAAAATCTAGGGTAAAGGCACTGGAGGCTGGAGGCTAGAGCCCAAGACTAAAAGTCTCTTTAGCTTGGTGAGAGGCGGGGTTTGGGGAAGAACTGGGCTCCACTGTGAATTTCTGTGAAAAAAAGGAGCCCTAAGAGAGGGAAAAGAACGGTGGTATCTCAGAATTAACGTCCACTGATTCTAAATTGGGAAATTGAATGTAGCATACTTGTGCTAAATGTCTTTTTACTTTGGGTTCTAGAGGATTATTGAAAACATCTATGAACCTTTTGGGGGAGCACATTTTAATTTCCCCAATTTGTCATTCTAGGTTATATTACTACATCATTTGCCGCCACTGAAGTTCCTAAGACCACACATGGTAATAGCCTACCAGGTAAGTTACCAACCAATAGATTTTTAGCCATTATGATCATATCCACGTATCTAATAAGTACCTATCCATGTAGTTTTCTGTGACAAATGAAC
Organism: Noctilio leporinus; assembly: GCA_004026585.1. Classification (NCBI taxonomy): domain Eukaryota; kingdom Metazoa; phylum Chordata; class Mammalia; order Chiroptera; family Noctilionidae; genus Noctilio; species Noctilio leporinus. The sequence goes on from PVIW01008298.1 coordinate 52,554, forward strand.
TAAACTAAACCTACAGCAAAAATACTGAAAAGAAACATCCCAGGGCTATCTCTAGACATGGCGATGGTGGGTAACTTATTTTTCTTCTTTTTAATCCTTCCTAAATTTTCTGCAAAGAGAATCATAACTTGTCATCAGGAAAAGTTTAAAAAAAAATTTTTTTTAACAAGTAAACCAAATGAAAACAATCTCTGCTTCCTAAGACACCTCTTTCGTTAAGCGATGCCAACAAACGTGAATGGACGAAAAGCAAAATACCAGTACTCATTTCACCAAGGTTTATTACTACTCAACCACTAGAGATCAGGCCGAGAAAAGAGCAACCATGGATGGTGAGCGGATGAAACCCATCATGAGTGATTTTCCGGTTTTGATGTGGCTTATTCCTATTATGAGACCCCTAGGCCCCAACAACCTTGCTCCCATAGTTCAGGGTATCAGAACGGAGACTTCTGTCTGTCACGCTGTGGGCTTCTGTCTGTCACGCTGTGGGCGGCAGGCAGCAGTTAAGGCCCATCCCTGCCTCAGAAAAGTAAATGAGCTCAAAAGCAACGCCATCCCAAATCAGAAAGCATTGCAGTTCCCTCAGTCCCCCAGCAGGACACCCTGCCCCAGGCGCAGAGCAGCAGGAGGGAACTGGTCTTTTTGATAGGTCAGACAGCATGCGACGCCACAGTTTGTTTTGAAAGTCCAAAGCACAAGGTCTTGCTTTCTCTCCAAGGTGTGAATAAGCCTCCAGAGGTGTTCTTCAGTCTAATCAGTTAATTAGGTAGAACAAGAAAAACCAAGAGTCTTCACTCAGGGAAGAGAAGTTTCAATCCCACTCCCTGAGAGTAAATGAGGAAGAAGTCAAGTTAAGGGTTTCTGAGTGGGGGGAACCTACACAAAGAGAGCAGCTGTCCTGTGTCTTATTCTCACATCTTCACTAAGAAAAAAGGAGAATTTGATGATATTCATGGTTCTTACTCAATACTTTCTACATGCCCTTTATGTAGATTATGTCATTTTACCCTGAGAGCATCAACATGGAGTATTATCCCCATTGTACAGACCAAAGGAAAACAGAAAAACAAAGTTCAACACCAAAACATTTAAAAAACGGGTCCAAAGTCCTACAAGTCAGTGAGCCAGGAAGCTGGGTGCTAACCCAGGAGGTCGGACTCCAAAGCTACCATTCCTATCCCAACATCTTCTCCTTCTCTCCCTCGGACAGGATAAAAATTCATGCCCTACCCTGCACTCCACAAATCTGCACTGTTGACATTCTTATGCAAATCTTTCAGGTGTCTTTTTCCATAGTTTAATACATATTTAAACATTACTTTGTTTAAAACCTGCCCTTTTTCTCACTCAAAGAGCATTTTTGTCCCAGTTAGTAAACACACTTGTAAAACATTTTCATGGCTTCCTTAGTAGGACATTTGAGGCACAAACCATGGCTTACTTGACTTCTGCCTTGCTTCTGAATACTTAGGTTGTTTCTACTCTCTATTATGTTAAACATGCTAGGATAGACATCCTTATGGACACATACTTCCATCATAGCGTATGCACATTTTAAAGGGTTTGATGAATATTGCCAAATTGGCTTCTTCAAAAGTTATACCAACGTCTATACCCATCAAATACATTTCAGAGTACCTGCCTCCATTCCCTCTTGTCAAATTGTGAGCCAGAACTCTTTTTAGCCTTGCCAGTAGGATAGGTGATTACTAGAGAAAGTCAACTATTTTTCTGTTATTTTTTAACAGCCTTCCTTAGAGGTAATTCTCATGCAAATGAATTCACTCATCTCGAGTGGAGGACTCAGAACTGGGATTAGGGGAGGCAAATGAGAAGCTTACCTAGGACCCCAAATTTAAGGACCAGCTCAAACCTTAGTCAACGAGATAAAGATTTCAATGCAGTATTTTGAAAAACTCAAAATTAATTCCAAGAAAGAACGATGGCGAGTAAAATGTTCAAAACTTTAAATCCAGTTAGGATCCATGAACGCCAAGATTGGGGTGATGAGAAGGATGTGAGTAGCCTTCTGGGGACCAACCAGCAACCCCCGCAGCACTGGCCTGGGCTCCTTCTCCTCAGTGGGCCCCGGTCCCAGTTGCCCTGGTTCTGGGAGACCCGCAAAGTCTCTGACAAACTGCAGAGCCTCCCACACCCCACCTGCGATAGACAAATGTCCCCAGAGGAAAACTAGTGGCCAGAGCTGACTCACCTCCCTGCTCTTCCCCTCCCCACGTCCAGGGCCTGCTGTCCTGGGAGCCACCGGCCATCACCCCCTTGCTTTAGATTTGCTCAGATTCTGCACTTGCTCTGAACAGAGAGCTTGGTCTGCAACAAGCCCGTCACCAGTCCTTAATTCAGTACTTGTGACTCATTTGCCACATGTGTTCCCTCTCTCTGTAAGTGTGTGAATATATCTGCTTTTCCTGTATCATTTGGAAGTGAATTACAGACCTCGTGGCACTTGACCCCCACGTATTTTAACATGCATCTCCTAAATGACCACAATTTTCCCAACAGCTAACAAGAGTAATAATCATCTTATTGAATAAGAAATTGCCTCTTGATACAGATCTCAAAAACATCAATATCACTTCAAAGTGAGTGGATGGCAACGTCTGAACCCAGGGTCAGGTTCATCCTCATTGGTTTTCTCCCCAGAATAGGCAAACATCAGTCCCGGGCAATTGCAAGGCAGATGGTTTTCAGATCCTCTCAGTGTTTATTTTTTGCTTTCTTGATCGATCATAATTAGAAGACTATTTGTTCAATTTTCTCACTGCTACCATGGTTCTGCAGTTTTTTTCTTTCTCTGCATGTTTCTTGTTATATCATTGGACTATCATTGTTCATATTTACTTAAGAAGCATTGTAGAACATTTCACAATCTAAATTAATCTTCTCTATCCTGTTTAATGTTTTTACCTTTAATTCTACTTTGTGCAATATTAAATTTGTAATTGCTGTTTTTATTTCATTTGTCTAATATAGCTTTGCACTTCTTTTTACACATTTTGCCATTCTTCTGCTTTAATTGAGTTCCTTGTGGTCTAATATATGCTGCCGGGTTTTTATTTTTGTTTTCCAGTCTATTTTGACTCTGTGTTTAATACAGAAATTTAATCTATAGGCATGTATAAGTTCACAGCTGACAGTATATTTAATCTTTACCCTCTACTTTATTTAGTGACTTCTCATTGCTGACCTTTTGATAGATGTGATAGTTTATTTGCCTTTATCCTATTATATTTTGAAGGTATATACTTGAAGGTAGAACACTTGCAATCATGCCACTGTGTAACTTTATGTTTTCAAAAGCATTCTGTCTCAGCACTCCAAACCATTTTAACGGTTCAGCACACAAAGAAACCTTCACTGCTCTTATAGATCCTGTACAGGCCAGAGAAAGCTGTTCTGGGCTGGATATAACTGGCCAACAGCTTGAGGGGTTCTTGAGTGGATTTCAGTTGTGGCATGAGCTACTAGTTTCCCCAGCCTGCTAGAGGCCAGGTATTCAGAGAAGGTATAACCAGGTGTATCGACCTCACTTCATCTTCGAGTATGATAAAGACACGAATGTACACGGCAACCCATTGCACACGGAGATGTACACATAAACACACATATGTATAAAGCAGCATTCCACAAAACAGTAACTCTCTTTACCATGTACGGTGCACGTTGATGTGCTTGCTTCAATATGATAGCCCTTCATTTCTTGATGCCAGTGATAACCCAGTGAACCGCTGTCATGACCCTTTAACACAGGAATTCACTCTCTTGCCTGCATCTGGGACCCCCTGAGGGCCTGGCTCTGTGCTGCACATCCGGGGATTCTGATCACACTAGGGCCGTGGCCAGTGGCCACCCACCGGTAGCCGTGAGCCAAATCCAGGCCACCACCTGGTCTTGTACCGCAAGTTAAGAATGGTTTTTATATTTTTAAGTGTTTTTTAAAAAACCAAAAGAAGACTATTCTGTGGCATTGGCATATTACTTGAAATTAAAAATGCAGTGCCCATCAGCAATACTGAAACACAGCCCCACTCATTTCTGCGTTGGTTTATCTCTTGCCTCCAGCTGCTTCTGCCCTATAAGGACAGAGTTAAAGTTGTAGCAGAGACCAAGATTATGGCCCACAAGGCCAACAAATTTTATTGTTTATCCTTTCACAGAAAAGTTTAACAACTTTTGTACTAAGGGAGCCCAGCCTGCAATATGAAAACTCGCTTTTAGGCTGAGGATGTTTAAGCTCATTTCCTCTGGAATTTCTTTTTTTCTTTCTTTTTTTTTAAGGTTTTAAGGGGTAGGAAGAGAGGGAGAGGGACATCAATGTGTGTTTGCCTTTCACCTGCCTCCAGCTAGGGACCTGGCTGGAGACCTGGCTTGCAACCTGGTTATGTCCCCTGGCTGGGAATCGAACCAGGGACCTTTGGGTTTGCAGGCCGGCACCTTATCCACTGTGCCACCAGCCAGGGCCTCCTCTGGAATTTCTTGAAGCTGCTCCCAGGCATCTAAGGACTCAGGGTTGAAGCATCCAGGCCTGTAAACCTGGTTTCCACTACTCGGTCAATTCTTTCTGTCACACACACACAGAGGAGCTGCCCCTTGGAACGTGCATGGAGTGAAATCCAATGCAGGCATTTAGTACGGCGAATTGTGAAGTTATTTCTCAAGCATGCCAGGCTCGCCTCGAGTGGTTTCCAAAGCTGCTCTAGTTTAAGACAAAGGTGACCTAAGAGCCTCGCATTGGACGCTCAGCCCACTTCTTGTCCCCTTGCCAGGCTGCGCCTCCCTTTACGAGCTACTGACTGGGGGACTCAATCAAAACATTCAAAACACAAGGCTCAAACGGTACCACACCAACCAATCCGTCAGAAAGTTGTTATTCCAAGTTGTAATTGGCGACTTCGGCTTAATAAAACCATTCCAGAGGTAAAAACTGAATAACAACAGACAGAGGGATGTATGACTATGTTATTACAACTTGATCCAGACTGAGTTTTTCAAGCCTTTGGTACAAAAGCAAAACTGCGTATCTGCCTTAAAACACTGCGTCAAGGCCACAGCCTTCTCCAAACTTGTTCTGGAACAGGCAAGGGCCCGGTTTATACCTGCGTTCCGTACTAAACAGTACGGGTCCGCAGAAAAACATGTGATTGGCAACCAGCAGGGGTGAGTTTCTGTCCCAGTTTTACCCCATATCAGCTGTGTAGAACTTCGACAGTTTTCATGGTCATCACAAAGCCCCAAACTAGAACACTCAGAACTAACTTGGTGTTCTGACTGGGAAACTATTCAAGGCATTTTATGTGCAGGCTGGACTTGTAAGAGTTTGCTTCTGCAAGATAAGACCTCCATCCGCTGCGAGGCGGGAGGGGACCAGTCCCAGCCAGCATCTGTGAGCGCCGACTTTATCACCTGGCGGCAGGAGTGCTGCTGGTGGAAGTCTGGGACAGGGCCAGCCTTCGGGCTTGTGCAGCCGTGCCCCTCGCTGCTATTCTTTCTCCAACATGCCATGTGACACAGGCCCACTGCTGGGGGAAGCCATGTGGTTTCGTGCGGAGGGTGCAGAGCAGAATGTTAGGGGGCTGGACCTCTATTTCCAACTGTACCCCTGCCAGTGTGCCTGACCCACAGGTCCACCCACCTGCACAAGAGGAACAGTAGTGTCAGCCCCCCCTCCACACACACACACACACACACACACACACATCAGGCTGCTCGAGTGTCCTGAGCACCTATGAGGTCCGGGCATGAGGATAAGGGACAAAAAGAGGATTGGGACAATTCAAACGTTATGCAGGTGTAAACTGAGATAAGACAACCTTGCGAATGTAGAATATCTACTATTCTGGATGGTTAATTCATTCACTCATTGATTCATTCATCCAAAGTATAGACTTCGTACCAAGCACCACAGCAAATGCCATTTCCGTGTCCAAGGAATGAACCAAAAAATTTCAACTAGGAGCCCTTGAGGTCTTGCCCAACCTACCCCTCTCTTTTCTTCTGCGCTCATTTTCTACGTGCACGTTACCTTGGGTCGGTCTGAGAGGTTTGCCGCCCTTTGCCTGCCAGCTGTCCCCGGCCTCCTTTCTCCCTTCCTTAGCCCACGTGCTTTCCTTACCCTAATGCCCCCTTCTCCACGTTGCCACTTAACCTGCCACCTGGCTTGCAAGGTGGCACGGGCAAGCTTGCTGAGCCCAGCGCAGCTCAGGAAATACACAGGACTGGTCCCAAGCCCATCTGTCCAGGGAGCCAGATGCTGGCTGCAGCCTCCGTGACCCTGCAAAGTGGGTCCATTTCTCCAGCAGGGAGAGGGGGCATTTTTTCAGGCATAGTCTGGATGTGTCCCTGTTAGAAAGGTGAAGGGCAGCCCTGGCTGGTAGCACAGTGGTTAAGGCGCCGGCCTGCAAACCCAAAGGTCGCAGGTTCGATTCCCCAGCCAGGACACATAACCAGGTTGCAAACCAGGTTTCCAGTCAGGTCTGTGGCTGGAGGCAGGTGAAATGCAACCATACATTGATGTCTCTTTCCCTCTCTGCCTCTCTCCCTTCCCCTCTTTCTAAAAATAATGTAATAAAATCTTTAAAAAAAAGATGCTGAAAAAAAAAAAAGAAAGGTGAAGGGCAAGTGAAAATGACCTGCAGGTCCCCAGTACAAGAGCAGAAAAGTTTCTCTACCTAGCAGGAGGCCACGGAGGGCTGAGAGATATAATGTGAGCAGTATAAATGATCGGTGTGAAAAAATTCATCCAAATAAAAACTACCCGCTTAATATTAAAATTCTAGCCTATAGGATGTCTGGGAATCTTGAGAGATTTGCTTGTTTTGTGTATCATGAGCTTCACCAACTGATAAGCTAAACAAAATGAAGAAATCGTGCTGTCAAGGTCTCAGCTGGGCAGAGAGCTGTGGGGTGGGAGGCAGAATTCGCCGAATTCCATCTCTGTGTCTGTCCTTACCAGCTGTGTTAGCCTGAGCTGATCATGGAATGCTGATGATATCAAGTTTCTTATCTTTGAGGCAAGGAGGTTGGCATAAAGGTTCCAAGTGACCTTTTCATGTAAAAGTACATTTGAAATTAAATAGGACACTATTTAAATGGACCTTTAATCGGAAAACAATTTAAGTAGATTGATTGACTGAGCTACAGAAAGCTACGGCCCCACAGCTCAGGAGAGGGAGGGAGGCGGGGAGGGCAGGAGGGAGGAAGGAAGGAGGAGGGAGAGACCCTTCTCACAACCCAATCCCTAGGAGGTTTAGGCAAGCCATGCCTATTGTTTAATAGTTACAAGTTTAGTTGGATCCTTTCCAGCACGTTAGACCCAACTAAAGAGTCTATTGGAAAAAGCCCGGTTTAAAATCCATGTATTCACAGAAATTTTACAGCTTTGCATAGCTGAATATGTCCCTAGATGTCTATTAGCTGATTAGGGCCTGAGAAGTGTGGGAGACCCAGATAGGCCCGAGGGCCGTGGCTACCGGACGGTGCGTTGGAGCATTCCTGGCGGTGGCTGGAATTTTGGCTTCCTCACCTTGACGTTTGGAAGTAGCTTAAGCACCTGAGGATGTATAAAGAGAGGAAACAAGTATGGGTGAGAACGTTTAGAAAAGATGTACTGTCTATGAGGCTAGAAGAAAATGGAATTTAAAAGTGTCTTTGCTGCAAAACAAAACAAAACAAAACAAAAACCCTTATACACAAAGAGCAGGACTCTCATTACCGGAGGGAACTTGGGGAGGGGGAGGTAGAAGGGAGTAACTGGGGAAGAAAGGGGGCTTGACTTGGGGTGGGGAAAACATAATACAATATACAGATGACGTGTTAGAGAATTGCACGCCTGAAGTCTATGGGATTTGATTAACCAACGTTGCCCCAATACCTTCCGTTTAAAAGAGTGTCTCATATCTGGTTTCTCTTCAAATCGTGTAACTCACCTTTTACTAAAAAAGAGTGTCTTTGTTTTCTTTTTTTTAACTTTTTTTTTTCTTTTTAAGATGCTATTTATTATTTATAGAGAGAGGGGAAGGGAGAGAGGCAGAGAGAAAGACAGACATCCATGTATGGTTGCCTTTCACCTGCCTCCAGCTAAGGACCTGGCTGGAGACCTGGCTTGCAACCTGGTTATGTGCCCTGGCTGGGGAATTGAACCAGCGACCTTTGGGTTCTCAGGCCAGCACCTTATCCACTGTGCCACCAGCCAGGGCTTTGTTTTCATTTTTAATGAGGAAATAGAATTGTATCTGGAAGATGGAGTGGGGCATAGAACATAGACCATTTTTCCAAGTTATGTAAAATGTTACGCAAATGGGTGAGACACTGGATTGATTTGTCTTTTGTGATATGCTCAAGGTTCTACTCCATCAACTCATTCTTGACACCTTTCTCAACTTCTATTTTATACAGATGTGGCTTCAGTGTCTTCTTTTGATAAACAGACACCAACGGCTATTCCATATCAATCCACCTCAAGAAAAGGGGAAACTGGTTTGTCTGTATTTTTAAATGATTGCCCTGGAGAAATTGTCATGATGGGACACTATTTAATGGGACCTGTCACTGCTAGGAAACTGGGGCCACGTCTAAGAAACAGAAGCTAATAAGTGGGCCCAGTCCCTATGCTACTGAGTAATTCTTACTTCTGGAATACCTCCCAGAAGCAGTTCTTTAAGTTAAAGAAATTCCAGCAATTTAGTCAAGGACAGAAAAGGTGAATGGGACAGGGAAGAGGTGGTACCCAGAAGGTGAGCCCCAGAATGCAATGGGGAGGGGAGGCTTGTGGTGAATCCAGGGGGAGGGGCTCCGCTGTGCCAGCCACTGACCCCATGTGAATCTGCCCAAGGGGCCTCTGTCCCTTTCATTTTGATGGGGCCCATAATGCTTAGTTCACAATATGTCTTTGAAGGGGAAGTAGATGTGTATAAAGTTGCTTAGCTTGGAGTCAGCCACACCAGATGTATCTAATAACCGAGAACCTTAAACCAAGCTGGTTGCCAAGATAAGGGTGGCTGGGCAGCACCCACTCCCTGGTTATTTCTCTTCGGGGCGGGAGGCGGAGGAGGTAACTTTTCCAGAGCAGCCTGAAAGTAGAAAGGAGGAGGATCTTTGTAGGTGGGAAGCAGGATCCTCCAGGTTTCAAACCACGCCTCAGAGAAGACTTGGAGCAGCTGCCAGGTTCTGCCATGAACAGAAACCTTGAGACAATGTGCCGGGATACGTGGAAGCAGCACATTTTAACAGAGAACAACATCAGGCTGAGTGCTTGGAACTAATTGTGAGGCTTCTGGGTCCAACCAAATTTTCAAAATGACTCCCATGGGAGGTCAATGAGGTGGTGTCAAAGCCAAAAGCATTTAGGGGCCCACTACAGACACACACGCACGCGCTACAGACCATGACTCCTATACATAACGGTGAGCATGGGAGGCCTACGTGCTGAGAGTTTCTACACGTTACTTGATTGGGTCCTCACAGGAACCCCAAAGAGATAGGTATTATAATGCTCATTTGCTGCAGGGAATACTAAAGCATAAAGAAATGAAATAACTTGTCCAAGGTCACTCAGCTAGTAAGAGGCTAAGACCTGCCCTGTTCTACGCTGGGGCTGCAAACACCTAACACAGCTGCCAACTGGGACAAGGAGAGAGAGGACAGGCCCGCATTCATCTTCCTCAGTGACCGCTCCAGGATGACCACACCTGACCGAGTCCTTTGACCATGAGACCCCATAGAGTATGGCACGTTATCTGTAATAATTAAATCCAAGAGCACTGCATGGTTGTAGGAAAAAGAGGGCTTAGTGACGTCACGTGGCGTCTGGAGACAGCCACATAAGAAATGGAGAACGTAGATGGCTACACAGGTGAATTTTACCAAACATTTAAAGAAGAACTAACTCCTATCCTCCTCAAACTCTATCAAAAAATTCAGGAAGAGGGAAGACTCCCAAACTCGTTCTATGAGGCCAATATTATTCTAATCCCAAAACCAGGGCAAGACACAACTAAGAAAGAAAGCTACAGGCCAATATCTCTAATGAACATAGATGCTAAAATTCTCAACAAAATATTGGCCAATCGGATTCAGCAGTATATTACAAAGATCATACACCATG
>PVIW01008299.1:0-26441 GCA_004026585.1 Noctilio leporinus
GACAAGAACCTAGTATAAAGGAACCATGGACATGGACAACAGGTGGGATTGACTTTGGGGGGAAGGGGTGAGTGGGGAGGGGTACAGAGGGGAGCAAAAAAGGGATGCATGTAATACAACAATAAAATTAAAAAAAAAAGAAATAATAAAAAAATTCCTATTTTTATAATAAAATTTTAAAACACAAATATTCTTATTATTTGAGACCATATTTACTGAGAAGCAAAGGTTAGTACTGAGGAGCAGAGGTTAATGAAAATAAAAAGTGGTTGATACCTTCTTAACTGATGCAAACCCTTTGACAGAGTATTTTCTCTCTAATCACATGACAACTACCAACAGTCCTACCACTAAATGGCTCATGTGAATAGAGACATGCACCCAGAGGCCTTGTTGTGTGTTTCCTGACTAGCAAAGTCCCTAATTACTTACTACCCACTGTGACTCAAGGCTGGTGAAAATATGTAATTGAGGAGAGCTATTCAGTTAATAATCACTTCATTATCTAATAGGTGCAAATCATGGAATACATAAAACACATAATATAAAATTATATATTAGGAATATTAAAGTATAAGAAAAATAATCAAGTCAATGTTCAAACTCCTCTAAATCTATAAAAATTATAAATTAATTTATTATTGTTCTATTATAGTTGTCCCATTTTCCCCCATTGCTCTAACCTGCCCCACTCACCCTATTCCATTTCCCACAGTCAATTCACACCCTGTGGTCCTTGTCTGTGGGTCATTTATACTAGTTCCTTAACTAAATCTTTCTGCTCCTGTCCTCCCTTCACCCCTCCCCCCTCTCCTCTGATCACTGTCAGTCTGTCCTTTGTTTCCATGCCTCTGGTTCTATTTTGCTCATTTGTTTTGTTCCTTTGTTTCCTGTGTTAGGTGAGATCATATGGTATTTGTCTTTTACCGCCTGGCTTATTTCATTCACTGAGCATAATACTCTCCAGTTTCATCCACACTGTCGCAAAAGGTATGAGTTCCTTCTTTCTGCTGTGTAGTATTCTATTGTATAAATAAACCACAGTTTTTTCACCCATTTATTACTAATGGGCACTAAAGCTATAACATTTTATAGAGCTTTCCTAGTCTCTACAAAAATTTGTATAAGAAGACATTTTAATCCTCACTCTGCAAGTCAGGCATATCACAACATCTATATACTGCTGATGGTAACAACAGTGCCATATTTGAAGATGTTAAAGCGGTCCCCAATGATTTATTATAGGTAGATAATAGATAGGTAGATACATATATAGATATCTTGCCCCTAAGATATCTATATAAAGTTGATTCTTGAACAACTCAGGCTTAAACTGTTCAGGACCACTTATAGGAGAATTAAAAAACAAAACAAAACAAAACACCTGTACTGCTTTCAATATGTGATTGGGAGTCTGCAGACATAGCGGCAAATATATACATTGATCTTCACCATTTTTATAGGAGACAGGCATTCTTGGATTTTGGTATCTAGGAGAGCAAATGCTGTAAGTTCCAGTCCAAAATATAGCAGGCTTGAGATTCAAGGAAAGCTGATGTTTCAATGGAAGTCCAAAAGAAGGAAAACATCAATATCCAAGGCCCAACAGTCAGGGAGGAGTTCCCTCTTATTCAACTTTTTGTTCTATTCAGCTCTTCAATTGATTGGATGAGTTCCATACACATCAGGGAAGGCAATCTGCTTTACACAGTCAGCTGATTCAATGGCATCTAAAAACATCATCATGGATGTAACCAGAATAATGTTTGAACAAATATATGGGCACCCTCCTGCCCAGACAAGTTGACAGTAAATTTAACCATCACACTAATGAAACACCAAAATATGATCCAAAGTGCAAGTCTAGGCTTTGAAAAATCCAAAAGTTTTGTATTGATGGTTTCAAAAGTCACATTAAATATTACTTAAAGAAGAAAATAAAATCACTAAGAATGGTTGATTATTTCAATCATGGCTAAGAATTCTTTTATTTCACATGCTACACAGTTATAGGGATGTCAATTAAATTGTAAATCAAAGGGTACTCAAGCTGTCACTAGGGGTATGATTCCTGATTTTATGTCAGTGAGCTGGCACAATAAGCTGGCATAGTGGATCATACCTTCATGTTTTCCTTGAAAATTAGTTTTATTCCCTTTTAGTAAATAGTGAAGTACAAGTCAGGATAGAGACAGGTGTATTAAATAGTGTACAGGGAAAATTAACACTTAAAGGGTTATCAGTTCCATGTGACAACCTGGTAAAGAACAAAATCATCAATATTACTATATTAGCCATTCTTCAGAAATGGTTAACCTGTTCTACTGCAGAAATAGAGAGGAGGTCTCACACTCAGTATTTTTCCTACTGCATTATATTAGAGGTGGGGAATGAAAACAGTTGAAGTGATTTTTATATTTCCTATCCAGCATAATGATCTGTAAAAAAAGCAAAGCCAGGAACCACAGCTGAGCCAATGCAAACCAGAAAATGCCAAGCTAGGGAGAGTTCCCTGTATATTTCTATTTCCACCATGAAATAAGCTTACATTTAAAGAAACTAAAGATAATGCACACTCTAGTGATATATTGTTCTATATAATTGGCTCTTGAAGACTTGCAAGTTCTATCTAAGAGGTTAGGAAACACTTTTATGCTTTATTGCTTATTATCTAACTCTGTTTTATGATGACTTACTCATAGCCTCAGAATACATTTCCAACTGGTGAAACAACTTTTTAAAAGGTTTTTGTTTAAAAAAAATATATTTTCTTTGACAGTATTCAGTACTGATTCTTTATTTGGTATTGTTACTTCACAAATCAAATGATCATATTCCACATTAAGTCAGATAAAGGAATATAGAGTGGTAATATTTTACTTATTTCTCTCCCTAATGATGCCACAGAGGCAAATATAGCTGCTGTTCTTCTGGTCTGGTTGATATGCCTTGGACTTCCAATACAATGTAGCATGAGAGAAGTGAAAGTAGACATGTCTTTCTTGCTCCTGATCATAAGGGGAACATTTGTAGTGTTTGCTTTTTGAGTATAATGCTGGAAGTATTTTTGTTATATATTTTCTTTATTATGTTTAGGTATGTTCCCTCTATTCCCACTTTGCTAGATTTTTTATCATAAATGAGTGCTGGATTTTTTTCTAAGGCTTTTCCTGTATCTATTGATGCAATCATTGGTGTTGATCCTTCATTTTGCTTATGTGGCCAGTTGCAATTATTGATTTGCAAATGTTGTACCCACCTTGCAATCCCAGAATAAATACAACTTGATCATGGTGTATGATTATTTTTATGCATGGCTGTAATAGTGTGCTAATATTTTGTTGAGGATTTTAGCATCTATGTTCATCAGGGATATTGGCCTATGATTTTCTTTTTTGTAGTGGCTTTATCTTGATTTGAATTAAGATAATGGTGACCTCATAAGATGAGTTTGGAGCCTTCCCTCCTCTTGAATTTTATGAACAGGTTTGAGAATCAGAGGTATTGCTTGTTCTTTTTTTAAAAAAATTATTGTTGTTGTATTACATCCATCCCCTTTTTGCTCCCCTCTGTCCCCCTCCCCACCCACTGTTCTTTTAATGTGTTGTAAAATTCACCTGTGAAGCTATCTGGTCCAATCAGAAGTATTAGTTGTTCTTTGAATGTGTTGTAAAATTCACCTGTGAAGCTATCTGGTCCAAAGGTTTTCCTTTGTTGGGAGTTTATTTATTACTGCTTAAATTTCATTAAGTGTAATCTGTCTATTCAGGTTCTCTTATTCTTATTCATTTAGTTTCAGGAGATTGTATGTTTCTAGGAATTTATCCATTTTTCCCACGTGGTCCAATTTGTTTGCATATAGTTGATCATAATATTTTCTTACATTGTATTTCTCTGGTGTCAGTTATTTCTCCTGTAATTTCTGACTTTTTTAATTAAATTTTTATTTTAATTAATTAAGGTCAGGGAGGGAGGAAGAAAGGGAGAGAAACATCAGTGTATGGTTGCCTTTCACCTACCTCCAGCTACAGACCTGGCTGGAGACGTGGCTTGCAACCCTGTTATGTGCCCTGAGTGGGAATTAAACCAGTGACTTTTGGGTTCCCAGGCCAGCTCCTACCCACTGAGCCACCAGCTAGGGCTCATTTCTAACTTTATTTATTTAGGTCCTTTCTCTTTTTTTCTTGACGAGCCCAGGTAAATGTTTGTCAATCTTCGTTATCTTTTCAAAGAACAAGCTCTTGGGTTCATTAAACTTTTGTAACATTTTTAGACTATTTCATTTATTTCTGCTCTGATCTTTATTATTTCCTTCCTTCTACTCACTTTTGGCTTTGTTTATTATTCTTATTTTTTCTTAAATATATTTTATTTATTTTGCTATTACAGTTGTCCCAATTCCCCCCTCTTTGCTTCCCTCCACTCAGTACCCCATTTCCTCCAGCAATGCCTGCCTTAGTTCATGTCCATGTGTCATGCATATAAATTCTTTGACTTTTCAATTTTCTTTATTCTTCTTAACAACCCCCTGTCTATTCCATTACCACCGATGTGTAATTTTCCCCCTTTCACATCCAGACAATTCCCCATTTAATTACTGCCTTGTGTCAGCTTCTCAAAACATATCAATACAGTTATGTTTTCATTATTTCAAAATGCCTGTTAACTAATTTGTATAAAGAATTACTCATTTAAGTAATATAAATTGCAATATTACCAAACACATGCAAAAATACATTTACACACATACATATTTTTACACATATTTGAAATACATATTGGATTTTGAAAAGTTAATACAAAAAATTTAAATATGCCAATTGTTTTTTATAATTATTACAAGTTAAATGATAGCATTTTAGATATATTGTAGAAAATCAAGCAGTGTTTTTCTTCTTTAATACTTATTTTACTCTGGAATGCTATTTTTGTGAAATATATCACAGAAATGGTGCACTGCAGAACTCACTTTTGTGAAAATTTTCTTAGAGACAGTGCCAAACCCATAGTAAAAAACAAATTTGGTTTTTGGTCAGATCCTCCCCTTTCCAATAATACAACTCAACATTATTTTAAGCTACTGGAACTACAACCCATTCTTTTTGGAGTTTTCCATCTTAAATAGTAGATTGATTTTTTTTTTTTTTTTTTTTTTAGCTGTGCACAGGACTTACTTCTTTCAATACCCTCTGTTTTCCCTCTACATGCGTTTTACAAGTTGAAGCTTTCAAAAATAAGGGCACTTTCAAGCAGTGGCAAGATGGTGGAGGAGTACCTGGAGCTGCACCGATCTTCTCCCAGGTCACATCTGGAATTACTTTTTTTGTGAAAATGTCAGCTGGAATGACCAACAGAACACCAGCTTGAAGAAGTCCTATAACTACAGACAGAACAGAAAGGGATGCTTCATCACAGCATGACTTGTAGGAATTGCAGAACCATGAGAGAGCTGGCTGAGCGACCACCAGAGGCGGCAACCTAGGGGACAGAGGTGGGGACTTTACCTAAGAAGGGTGGGTTCTGGTCCCCCATCTGGGTGTCCCAGCTACAGCAACATGGCAGAGAATAGAGCAGCATACACCTGAGAAGGGCAGAAAGCCATGGAGTTTACTAGCCTAAGAGAGCACAGGAGACAGAGAAATACTAGGGTGAACACAACAACAATACATTGGCACCCACCTACCCTGGGATTCAGGAGAGGGAGGGCAGAGAGGACTGGAGGTGTTTGGGGGAGAGCATGTGGTTGTGACTTGGGGGAGAGAAGTGGGAAAGCAGCTGTGGGGATCTTTGTGCTGACTCATCACTCACACCTTCAGGAAGACTGCCCTGCACCAAGCTGCTTATGTATGAGGGTCCTGATATCCCTGCCCAGCAGTGACTAGGCTTGCACCAGATCACAATTTTTTGACTTACATCAAAATAAGCCTCTCCTGCCCTGCCTTGTTTGAGCATAAATACAATAGCTGGCACCTGAACAGATATTTCTTGCCCAGGAGAGTCTGAGCCTGGCAGCTGTTTACAAACTCTCTGCCTTACAGCTTGGATAGTCAGCCACACACAGTGGCAAGTGAGGCTGGTGGCTGATCGTGGATTCATTGGTTCACAACTGAGTTGGGTTGTCCTTCCCATTGGCCCCAGGGCCTGGTAGCTGATCACAAACTCACTGGATTACACTTAAATCTGTCAGTCTAGCCCAGTGGCATCTTAGCCTGGTAGCTCATCACAGATTCTTCGGATTAAAATAGAATCTTTTAGTTGAGCTCAGAATCTGTGGTGGATAATCACAGATTCACTGCATTATAATTGAACCTTGCTGTCTAGTCCATCAGCTCCTGAACCCGTGGCCAAACACAGATTCATTGGATTACATTTTGATATCACTGCCTAGCCCAGTGATGCCTGATCCTGGTGACTGATTACATATTCATTGGTTTACATTTGAATCTGTTCCACCAGGCTGCACCTGAGCTAGCAGCTGACCCACAGAGTTACAATTAAACCTCTATGTCCAGCACAGCAGGCCCTGAGTTTGGTAGCTGAATTACTGATTTACAACTAAATTGGTCTGCCACTCCAAACTGCATCTAAGCCTGGTGGTGGATCACAGACCAATAGAATTACAACTAAATCAATCCTTCCAGCCTAACAGTTCCTTAGATTGGCAGTTGATCAGTCTGATTGGATTACAATAAAACCTAAAAATGGGGAGAAAAAGAAACAATCTATCACCAGAAGGAAAGGAGGAATCCTCAGAAAGATCACTAAATGAAACAGAGGCAAGCAACCTATTAGATATGGAATTCAAAATAATGATAGAGAGGCTCAGTGAACTCTGCCAGCTCAAAGAAAACCAAAAACAACTCCAGGGGAACTATGAAAAACTCCAGGAAACCTACAAGAAAATTACTGAGAACGAAAGCAGCATTAAAAAGGACTTAGAAAGTATCAGTAAGAGCCATTAGGAAATGAAGAATAAAATTTCTAAATTGAAGAATACAGTAGAAGGAATCAACAGCAGGCTAGAGGAATCAGAGGAGTGGATTAACTATGGGGAGGAAAACCTAAAAAAATATTCCAAGACAGTGCAACAGAATGAGAAAAGACTGGAAAAAAATGAAGAGGTTTTAAGAAAGCTGCAGAACAACATGAAATGCAATAATATCCATATCAGAGATAACAGAATTAGAAGAGAAAGAGGAAAACCTGCTGAAAAAAGTAATGTTAGAAAATTTCCCTAACAGGATGAGTGAAAATGGTACTCAATTTCAGGAAGCATACAAGGTTCCAATGAGGATGAATCCAAACACACCCACTCCACAACACATTATAATTAAAATGGCAAATTTCAAAGATAAAGAGAAAATCCTAAAAGCATCAAAAAGAGAAACAGCAAATAACATATAAGGGGGCTCCCATAAGGTTATCAAGTGATTATTCAGCAGAAAAAAATTCAAGCCAGACAGGAATGGCAAAAAATATTCCAAGTAATGGAAAACAAAGGCCTGCACACAAGAATACTCTACCCAGTAAGACTCTCATTCAAAATGGAAGGAGAAATAAGGAGTTTCACAGACAAAACAAGACTAAAACAATACATCTTTACCAAACCAGCATTGCAAGAGATGCTAAAGTGTCTGCTTTAAACAAATGAAGATAGTGACAGAGAGGAACACAGGTACAAAGGGGGAAAATGACAATAAATAAGTATCAATCAATAATAACCTTAAATATAAATGGCTTAAATGCACAAATCAAAAGACATAGGGTCACCAAATGGATAAACAATCATGACCCACATATATGCTGTCTTCCAGAGACCCATCTCAGAACACAAGATTGACACAGATTGAAAGTGAATAGGTGGAAAATATATATCAAGCAAATGGACATGAGAAAAAGGCTGGAGTAGAAATACCTATTTCAGACAAAATAGATTTTGTGATGAAGGACATAAAAAGATACAAAGAGGGAAATTTCATAATCCTTAAAGGAACAATCCATCAAGAAGATATAACTCTGGTAAACATACACACACCCAACATAGGAGCTCCCAAATATATAAGGAAAATCTTGGAGGACTTCAAGAAGGATACAGACAGCAACACACTAATAGTAGGGGATTTTCATACCACATTATCAACAATGGACAGACCTCCTGAACAAAAAAAATCACCAAGGATATTGTGGCATTGAACAACACTCTAGAGGAAATGGACCTAACTGAGATATTTGGAACATCTCACCCCAGAGAAGCAAAATACACACTCTTTTCAAATGCACATGGAACATTCTCAAAGATAGACGACATGGTAGTTCACAAAATAAGCCTCCACAAATACAGGAAAATTGAAATTATACCAAGCGTCTTCTCAGATCAAAATAGATTGAAACTAGAAATCAACCTCAAGAGAAAATACCAAAAACACCTTACCTCATGGAGACTGAATAGCATGCTCTTCATTAAGGAATAGGGAAACAATGAGATCAAATATGAAATCAAAAAGTTCCTCGAAACAGCCCCGGTTGGTGGCACAGTGGATAGGGCACCAGCCTGCAAACCCAAGAGTCTCTGGTTCAATTCCCCAGCCAGGGCACATAGCCAGGACCATGGATGGAGACAGGTGAAAGGCAACTATACATTGATGTCTCTTTCCCTCTCTGCTTCTCTCCCTTCCCCTGTTCTAAAAAAATAATAAATAAATAAAAATAAATCTTTTTAAAAAATGAAGACAAAAAGTTCCTGGAAATAAATGTAAATGAATACACAACAGCACAAAAACTATGGGATACAGCAGTCAGTTCTCAGAGGGAAATTCATAGCAATACAGGCCTACCTAAAAAGGAAAGAAGAAGCTTATACAAACAACCTAGCCATATAGCTGCAAGAACTACAGGAGCAACAACAAACAAAGCACAGAGCAAGTAAAAAGAAGGAAATCATTAAGACTAAAGCAGAATTAATTAACTTAGAGACTCAAACTACAATTCAAAGAAAACTACAGTTTTCAAAGTCCAGGAGCTGGTTCTTTGAAAAATTAAACAAAAACAACAAGCCTTTAACCAACCTTATCAAGAAAAAGAGAGATGACCCAAATAAACAGAATCAGAAATGACAGAGGAGAAATCAAAACTGATACTTCAAAATACAAAGGATTGTAAGAAACTACTACAAACAACTAACTAGATGACAAGAAATATGATAACCTGGGTGAAATGAACAAATTTCTGGAAAGGTATATTCTACCAAAACTGAATCCAGAAGAAGCAGAAACCCTGAATAGACCAATAACAACCAGTGAAATTGAAGAAGTAATCAAAAATCTCCCAAAATACAAGAACTTTGGATCAGATGGCTACACAGATTGCTACACATACCAGACCAGATGGATACAAAGTTGAATTCTACCAAACCTTTAGAGAAGAAGTCACTCTTA
The DNA here is from genome assembly GCA_004026585.1 of Noctilio leporinus. Classification (NCBI taxonomy): domain Eukaryota; kingdom Metazoa; phylum Chordata; class Mammalia; order Chiroptera; family Noctilionidae; genus Noctilio; species Noctilio leporinus. Next base: position 9,435 of record PVIW01008299.1, read on the forward strand.
TCCTTCTCAAAATATTGCAAACAATCTCAGAAGAGGGAAGGCTCCCAAACTTTCTATGAGGCCAATATTATTCTAATCCCAAAACCAGGTCAAGATATAACTAAGAATGAACACTATAGGCCAATATCTCAAAGGAGCATAGATGCCAAGATTCTAAACAAAATATTGGCCATCCTGATCCAGCAATACATTCGAAAGATCATACACCATGATCAAGTGGGTTTCATCCCAGGGATGCAAGAATGGTACAACATTTGCAAATCAATAAATGTAATATACAGCATCAACAAAATAAAAGACAAAAAAAAATGTCACCATAAAACAGATGCTGAAAAAGCATTTGATAAATTATAGCAACTATTTATGATGAAAGTACTCATCAAAATGGGAATAGAGAGAGCATACCTCACCATAATAAAGGACATAGAGGAGAAACCTGAAGCCAACATCACACTTAATATGCAAAAACTAAAAGCTTTCTCCAGAAGATCAGGAACAAGACAAGGCTATCCACTTTCTCCACTTTGATTCAACATCATTTTGGAAGTTCTAGCCATAGCTATCAGAGAAGAAATAGGAATCAAAAGTATCCAAATTGGAAAGGAGGAAGTCAAACTGTCATTATTTGCAGGTGACATGATAGTGTACATACAAAACCTGGTGGACTCCACAAAAAATCCTACTTAACATAATAAGCAAATTTAGTAAAATAGCTGGATATAAAGTCTATATTCAGAAATCAAAAGTGTATTTGTTTACCAATAATGAAACATCAGTGATAGAAGCTAGAAAAAAAATCCCATTTACCATGGCAACAAGAAAAATAAAGTACTTAGGAATCAATTTAACCAAGGAGGTAAGAGACCTGTACTCAGAAAACAGGACATTGAAGAAACAAAAAAGAAGATACAAATAAATGGAAGCATATAGCATGTTTATGGCTGGGAAGAGTTAACATAAATAAAATGTCCATACTACCCAAAGCAATCTATAGATTCAATGTAATCCCAATTAAAATACCAATGACAGACTTCACAGAAATAGAAAAAATACTTCAAAAATTTATATGGAGCTGAAAATGCCCACAAATAGCCATAGCAATCTTGAGGCAGAAGAACCATGTAGGAGGAATCAGAATATTGGACATAAAACTATACCACAAGGCTACCATTGTATATTAAAAACAGTCTGGTACTGGCATCAGAATAGACATCTAGATCAATGGAACAGAATAGAGAGCCCAGAAATAAAGCCAGGATTCTAAGGTCAATTAATATTTGACAAATGGGGAAATAACAAAAAATGGAGTAAAAACAATCTCTTCAACAACTGGTGTTGGGAGAATTGGACAGCAAAATGCACAAAGATAAAACTAGACCACCAACTTATACCATACACCAGAATAAACTCAAGATGGATAAAGGACTTCAAGATAAGCAGTGCCACCATAAATGTCCTTGAGGAAAATATAGGCAGTAAAATTTTAGATATTCTATGTAGAAATATGTTTACTGATACTTCTTCAAGAGCAAAGGAAAGAAAAAAAAAAGCAAATATCAAACTGAAAAGTTTCTGTTCAGCTAAAGAAAATACCAGCAAAATTAAAAGGGAACAAACTGTATGGATAAACATATTTACCAATGATACCTCAGACAAGGGTTTGATCTCCAAAATCTATAAAGAACTTATGTGACCCAACACCAGGGAGTCAGACAGCCTAATTAAAAAATGGGCAAAGGATCTGAACAGACAACTCACTCAGGAAGACATACAAAGGGCCCAAATGCATATGAGAGAATGCTCAACATCATTAGCCATCAGAGAGATGCAAATTAAAACCACCATAAAATACCACTTCACACCTGTCAGAATGGCAATCATCAACAAATCAATAAACAACAAGTGTTGAGGAAGATGTGGAGCAAAGGAAACCCTGGTGCACTATTGGTGGGAGTGCAAGCTTTTGCAGCCACTATGGAAAACAGTATGGAGCTTTCTTCAAAATCTAAAAATGGATCTGCCTTTTGATCCAGCAATTCCACTAGGATATACCCAAAGAACCTTGAAACACCAATTCAGAAGAACCTATGTACCCCTATGTTCATAATAGAGCTATTTATGCTAGCCAAGTGCTGGAAACAGCCTAATTGCCCATCAGTGGATGATTGGATCAAAAAACTGGCACATTTACAGAATAGAATACTACACAGCATAAAGAAAGAAGGAACTCCTACCCTTTGCAACAGCATGGATGGAACAGGAAAGTAATATGCTCAGTGAAATAAGCCAGTTGTTGAAAGACAAATACCATATGATCTCACCCATTACAGGACAACAATGAGCAAAACAAAGAAACAAAACAGAACTATATACATGAATATCAATAAATAGATCTCCAGTGGGCATAAGGAATTGGAGAGGTTTGAGGTGGGAGGAGAGAAGGCAAAAAGGGGAGCAATTTAGTCAAGGAACTAGCATGGAAGATCCATGGACATAGACAAATGGGATTGACTTTGGGGGTTGGGTGGGGAAGGGGACAGAGGGTAGGAAAAAGAATGGATGTAATGAAACAACACTAAAATTAATTTTAAAAAATAAATAAAATAAAAATAAAGGTACTTGCAATGCTTAGCTGGTCCCAGAGTAGAAATTATTATGTCTGCTAAGTTGAGGTAAAAAATAAAAATTCCTAGAATTTAAATAATTTTGTAGAACAGTATTTTAGTCATTTTTTGAACTTGTGGTCGTCTTCCTATGTGATTCTATACTAACCTCTGAACTATTTAAGAGTCTATTGAGGTAGAGATTAGGTATGTTCACATTTCAGTAATAAAGTTTACTATAGAATTAATTACTTTTCCCAATTATCCCCAGTTTGATGGCCTTCATAACTGGAAATATATATTTCCATGATCTATGTGAAAGGAATCTCATATAATTTACATGCCAATATGAGAATATATATTACCTATGTACACCAATCCTATAGTTTGGTAGTTTGTAACTTCCATCTAAATTGGTCTCCATTCTCAGTATCTTTCAGAACTTAAAGATTGATTTCCCAACACACCAAGGACCAATTGGTTGCTATTTAAAACATAAATTGCTAATAAAATCTATATTACACACCCACTGATAAGCACATATTTTGTAACAGTGAATAAGAGGTAGCATGTATTTTATGTAATATACATCCACATTTTCTTACCTTTATCTTCCTTAACTGCATTTGATTTTTCTGAGTAAGTTTAGGTAACCTGATTTTCCCATATTGTGAAATAATTACAATCTAAGAAAACTTCACCTGCAGTAATGCAGACACAAGTAATATGCAAAATTATACCTTATTTAGTAAAATCTATTTATAACAAGATCTTTTTAAAGCATTCATAAGTTAAATTTGGTTCTTATCCAATCAGCTACCCTATGTCTTTTGATTGGTGTATTTAATCCATTTACCTTTAAGGTTATTATTGATAGGTACTTATTCATTATCTATTTTCCCCTTTGTACCTATGTTCCTGTCTGTTTCTCTGTTTCTTCATCTCCTTAAAGCAGACCCTTTAGCATCTCTTGCAATGCTGGTTTGGTGGAGATGTATTCTCTTAGACTACTTTTGTCTGAGAAATGCCTTATTTCACCTTCCATTTTGAATGAGAGACTTGCTGGGTAGAGTATTCTTGGTTTCAGGCCTTTGTTTTCCATTGATTGAAATATTTTTTGCCATTCCCTTCTGGCTTGTAATGTTTCTGTTGAGAAATCATCTGATAACCTTATGGAAGCCCCCTTATATGTTATTAGCTGTTTCTCTCTTGCTGCTCTTAGGATTCTTTCCTTGTCTTTGAAATTTGCCATTTTAATTATGCTGTATTTTGAAGTGGGCCTGTTTGGGTTCATCTTTATTGGGACACTGTGCTTCCTAAGCTTGTATGACTTTTTCTCTCCTCAAGTTAGGGAAGTTTTCTGTTTTTATCAAACAGGTTTTCTATCCCTTCCTCCTCTTCTCCTTCTGGTATCCCTATGATGCAGATATTATTATGTTTCATGTTGTTCTGCAGCTCTCTTAAAAATTCTTCATTATTTTTCAGTATTTTTTCATTTTGTTGCACTACCTGGGAATTTTTTTCTACATTGACCTCCAGCTCGCTGATCCAATCCTCTGCTTTCTCTAGCCTGCTTTTGATTCCTTCTACTGAGTTCTTTAATTCAGAAGTTGTATTCTTCATTTCCTCCTGGCTCTTACTGATAGTTTCTATGTCCTTTTTTTTTTTTTTTTTAATTTTATTGTTGTTATATTACATCCATCCCCTTTTTGCTCCCCTCTGTCCCCCCCACCCATTCCCCCCAAAGTCAATCCCACATGTTGTCCATGTTCTATGTCCTTTTTAATGCTGGTATAGTTCTCAGTAAGTTCCTTGTAGCTTCCGTGGAGTTGTTTTTAGTTCCTCTGGAGTTGTTTGTAGTTTTCTTTGAACTCGCTGAGCTCATTAAGCTTCTCTATCATCATTATTTTGAATTCCATGTTTGATAGTGTGCTTTCCTCTATTTCATTTTGCACTGTTCTTGGGGATTCCTTCTTTCATTTTTGAGGGTTTAACTCTTTGTTTCAGCATTTTATGGGTCTGTTGTTTGTTTCTTCTTCTTGGATTGGTCTGCTTTCACTTGCTTTCTTAGCGGTGTGACCTTCTGTGATGTAGAGGTGCACATTTTTTACTTCCTAGCTCCGTGTTTGGTGATTTCAGCTTGTGTCCCTGTCTGGGACCAGTCAGCCAGTTGGAGACTACCAGAGAGCCACTGTCTTTGTTTGCCTTCTTTAGTTGTTAATCCAAACTGTGATCAGTGATCAGTTTTAGGCCCCTCTGGGCAGGGCAAATTAATCAGGTGTTAATCCAATCAATATGTGATCTGAGGTCTGGTTTAGGCAGTGCTGGGTAGAATGGATTAATTCCTATGGGTGGGGCTGTGGTTTTCCCTCCAGTTACCACCCTTTTGAGAAGAGTGGTCTGCTGGCTGTATGAGGGATGGGTCTGCACTGAACTGACAGGCTGCTCCCTCAACTCTGCCCCTAAAGCCACTGACCCACACTTTCCCCATGCATCTCTAATCCACTCTGCCCTTTTGTCTGCTGGAGCCCAGGGTAGGTGGTTGCCACTGTATTGTCATCCATGGTCCCTTTAAGAATTTGGTCTTTCTGTCAAGCAGACTAAACCTGGTGGCTTTTTGTTTTTCTTTTTTTTTTTTTTTTTCTTTTAATTTTATTGTTGTTGTATTACATCCATCCTAAACCTGGTGGCTTTTTGTTTTTCACAGCTGGGTGCTGTTTTACTCTCAGCTTTGTTGCTGCAGGTTGGGAAGCCCAGGTGGGGTTTTAGATCCTACCCTTCTCATCTGGAACCCCTGGCTGCTGAGATGTTTCTCAGTCCTTCAGCTGTTGCCCGTGGGAGCCCCACCAACCCTCTTGGATCTCCATACTTCCAGCTGGTCACGTTGTGATGACATGGCCTCTTCTGGTCTGTTCATGGTAAGAAGGCTTCTCTCCTGTTGGTGTTCTGTTGGTTATTCTGGATGATTTTTCCCCAGTTAAGTTGTAATTCCAGTTTGGTGTTGGGAGGAGATTGGTGTAGCTCCACTTACTCCTCCACCGTCTTGGTTCTCCTTTCTTGAGTTTCTTTAAGTGTGAAATTAGATCATTTATTTGAGATTTTCTTTTTTGAGAAGGGCTTTAATGCTATAACCTCCCTCCTAAAACTTTCTCACCATTCCATAAATTTTGGATTGTTGTGTCCCCATTTTCACTTATTTCAAGATATCTCCTGATTTCTTCCTTGATCTTGTTGCTGACCATTCATTGTTTAATAATGTTATTTATTTCCATGTCATTGGGTGTTTTTCAGTGTTCTTCTGATTTCTTATTTCATAGCCTTGTGGTCAGAGGAAATGCTTGATCTGATTTTAATCTTCTTAAGTTTATTGAGACTTGTTTTGGGTCTAACATAAGGTCTATTCTAGAAAATGTTCCATGTGCACTTGAAAAGTACATATATTCTGCTGCTTTGGTGTGAAGTGCTCTGAAGATATCAATTAAATCCATTTGATCTAGTGCATTTCCTAAAGCTACTGCCTTCTTATCGATTCCCTGCCTGGAAGATCTATATCCATTGAAGACAATGGAGTTTTAAAATCCCTGACCATGGTAGTATTTTTGTATATCTCTCCCTTTACATCCATCAAGATTTGCTTTACATATTTAGATGTTCATATGTTGAATGCATAAATGTTTACTTGGGTTATATCCCCTTTTTGGATTATTCCCTTTACCATTATGTAATGTCCTTTGCCTCTTACTTAGCCTTGGTTTTAAAGCCTATTTTGTCAGATATAAGTATAGCTACCCTAGATGTTATTTTTCCTTTCCAGTTGCATGAAATATTTTTCATCCCTTTCCTCTTAGTCTTTGTTTATTTTTCAATCTGAGATGGGTAACTTAGAGGCCCATTGTCCCTTTTCTGAGCCCTCTCCCACACAAAGCCACATCACATCTGAGCTACCATCAACCTGGGTCACACTAGTTGCACCACCTTAGCAAATACCTAACATTCCATCCTATTAAACTTAGGGATTCACTTTTCTACAATAGGCCATGCTACTAAGACAGGGAATCAAAGCAGTTCTACCTAATATATAGAAACAAAGGGTGACTGCCAAAATAAGAAGACAAAGAAATATGGCCCAGATGAAGGAACAGAACAAAACTATAGAAAAAATAAATGCACAAAATGTAGATATGCAAATTATCACATGCAGAGTTCAAAACACTGGTTATTAGGATGCTCAAGGAACTCATTGGATACTTCAACAACATAATAAAGAACCAGGCATAAATGATGGTTACACTAAAGGTAATAAACAAACTTTATAGGAAACAGTGGAGTGGATGAAGCTTAGAATCAAATCAATAATTTGGAACATTAAAAAATACTCAATCAGAACAGCAAGAATTAAAAGATACCAAAAAAAAAAAACTAATGAGGTGAGGCTAGGGTAAGGTGCCTTTGGAACAACATCAACTGTACCAACATTTGAATCATAGGAATGCTGGAAGGAGAAGAGAAAGATCAAGAAATTGAAAACTTATTTGAACATATAATGTAATAAAATTTCCCTAATTTGGTGAAGGAAAGAGACATACAAGTCCAGGAAGCAGAGTCCCAAACAAGATGGATGAAAAAAGAATCATACCAAGACATAATTAAAATACCAAAGGTTAAAGATAAAGAGAACATCTTAAAAGTCGCAAACAAACAAACAGAAAGAAAGAAGAATGAAAAAAAAAAAAAAAAACAGAGTTATTTACAAAGGAGTTCCATCAAACTATCAGTGGATTTCTCAAGAGAAATTTTGCAGGCTAGAAAGGACTGGCAAAAAGTATTCAAAGTTATAAAAATCATGAAACTACAACCTAGATTACTCTATCCAACAAAGCTATAAGTTAGGCTGAAAGGGCAGATAAAATGCTTCCCAGACAAGGTAAAGTGAAAGTACTTCATCATCACCAAGACCTTATTATATGAAACATTAAAAAGACTTGTTTAAGGAAAAAAACAAACAAACTATTAACATTAAGTAGCAATAAATTTGTAACTATCATCAATTGAATATAAAAAGCAAACAAAAACAGAATCTTAGATATGGAGATTATTTGGAGGATTATCAGTTGGAAGGGAGAAGGGGAAGAATGGGGAAAAGATGCACATTTTAAGAAGTACAAATTGGGCCCTGGCTAGTGGCACAGTGGATAAGGCACTGACCTGCAAACCCAAAAGTCTCTGGTTCCATTTCCAGCCAGAGCACATAACCAGGTTGCAAGCCAGGTCTCCAGCCAGGTCCGTAGCTGGAGGCAGGTGAACGGCAACCATACATTGATGACTCTGTCCCTCTCTGCCTGTCTCCCTTCCCCTCTCTCTAAGAATAATAAGTAAAATCTTTTAAAAAGAAGTAAAAATTGGTAGGTGCAAAATAGACAGGGAGGTGTTAAGAACAGTATAGGAAGTGGAGACACCAAAGAACATATATGCATGACACATAGATGTGAACTAACGGAGATTGCCAGAGGAAATGTGGGGTGCCACCTGGAGTGGGGAAAGGTAGGAACATTGAGACAACTGTAACAGCATAATCAATAAAATATATTTTAAAAATTCATAATGGGAAGATATTAACTATAAAACTTTATTATAAAACTTGTTAATACAGAAAATTTAAAAACAACCCATTTGTGCAATTATAGAGGGATCAGTTATATAAATTATTGTGAATACATTAGATTAAATAAGGGTACACAATTCATTATAAAAGTTTACATAAAGATCTGAGTAAGGGAGAAAATTGTGACCAAGCAGGTAGAAGCTGATCCCATTTGCTCTAGCCCTGAAGTCAGATTTTTGGCTGATCTGCCAACCAATTACCGGAATAATCAATGTAATCTTAGCTGATAGGAAGTCTGGAAGACAAGGAGCACAGAAGATGCTTATCAGCAGGTGTTAAGGTGATTTTATAAGTGGAAGGGGAAATACCCCACGCATAGTGCCTGCAGCTGTAGAAAGACTAGTGAGAAATCACATTCTTGTGGCTTTCTCCCCTCCCAGGGCAGGGGAACCCCAGATCAGGACCAGAAGTGACTTGGGGAGGTCCAGTCTACACCCACACAGTAAGCACCACATACATAGCTGCAGTCCAAATACCAGACAGAAAAGTTCTAGAGAGAGAGAGGGACTCTATCTCATAAAAGGATCAGTGGGTACATCTGGGTTTAGTGGAGGAAGGCTGCAGCCAGCAGTGACTGTGAGAGACTTGGCCTTTTAGAGAGTTGGTGTGCGCAAACAAGCTAACAAAATAAAACAGACAGTGACTTGGTACTGCATTGTGTGTGCCACAGAGAGACTTTAAAATGGGAACTAAAGTGTGCTGGGCAAGGACCCCGTGTCCAGCTGCCCTGACAACAAAAGAACACAACTGAAAGTACAGTTTGCTCTTACTGAATACAGCTGGGCAGGGAGATCAGAAAGTTGCCTAGCAAAGGAACTTCTGGACCCCAGCCCAGTGCAGCTAGCAAGCATGGGGCTATACAAAATGAGGAGTTCAGGAATGTGTTTATAGTGAGGGCAGTGGGCTGGAAATTAGGTGAGCAGAAGCTAAATGCCTGAGTATATTTACAGCCAGGCAGAATCCCCCTTTCCAGTAGAGTTCAAACATATGGGAAGGGAAGGAAACACCCAGACCCCACCTCCTGCAGGACTGCAAGAACCACATTTAGTGGGGAAGCTCTGCAGAACAAGCAGAACAGGCTCAAGAACACTATGCAGAGAGCATATCCACAGAAGGACAAGAAGAGAAATTCCAAAAGGGCCCATTATGTAATTCTCTTAGGAAGACAAAATACACTGGACCCTATTCCATTGAGGCCAGCCAAGCAGGAAGATTGGAAATCCATGGATCAAAGGGGAATGAGGGCCCCACCCAGACTCAGCTGGTACACAGAGCTGCCATCTGCCCTGAGCAGGAAAGAGCTGACCCTCTCACACAGATTGCCCCATCCCACAAAATGGACAGTTAGTTCATCAGAAATTATACATTACTGCAGTGGTCCCCAACCTTACTGGCACCTAGGACCAGTTTCATGGATGAAATTTCATGGATGAATGTTTCCTAGTGCAGCTATGAACATAGGGTGCATAGGTTCTTATGAATTGGTGTTTCAGGGTTCTTTAGGCTTAGACATAGCAGTGAAATCAGTGGGTCAAAAGTTAGTTCCATCTTTAGTTTTTAAAGGAAATCCCATACTGTTTTCCATAGTGGCTGCACCCATCTACATTCCCACCAGTAATGTAGCAGGATTCCCTTTTCTCCACATCCCTTCTAGAACTTGTTTGTTGATTTGTTAATGATGGCATTCTGATAGGTGTGAGGTGGTATCTTATTGTGGTTTTAATTAGCATCTCTCTGATGGCTAGTGATGTTGAGCATTCTTTCATATTCCTATGAGCCCTTTGTATGTCCTCCTCAGAGAAGAGTCTTTCTCCATTTTTAAATCGGGTTGTCTGTCTTTCTAGTATTGAATCATGTAAGTTCTTTATATATTTTGGAGATCAAACCCTTATCTGAGGTATCATTAGCAAACATGTATTCCCATATGAATGTTTCCCTTTTTAGTTTGCTTATGTTTTCTTTAGCTGAGTAGAAACTTTATTTTGATGTAATACCACTTGTTTGTTTTTTATTTCCCTTGCCATTGGAGAAGTATTGGTGAAAATATTGCAACATGGGATACCCAATATTTTGCTTCCTATGTTTTCCTCTAGGACTTATATGGTGGCTTGGCTTATGTTTAAGTTTTTTAATCCATCGAGTTTATTCTGGTGTATGGTGTAAGTTGATCTATTTTCACTTTTCTTGCATGCCCCTAAACAATCCTATCTTCACCACATATTGAAGAAGCTAACATTAGTTCATTTTATGACCCATTCCCCTTTGTCAAAAATTAACTAACCATAGAGACCTGGATTTATTTCAAGGTTCTCTTTTCTGTTCCATTGATCTATGTGTCTATTTTTATGTCAGTGCCAAACTGTTTTGATTATAATAACTTTGTAATATAGTTTGATACTTGGTATTGTGTTTTTTCCTACTTCGTTTTTCCTTCTCAAGATTGATGAGGCTATTTGGGGATTTTTATGGCCCCAAATATATTTTTGCAGTATTTGTTCTATATCTGTGAAATATGTATTTAGTAATTTAATAGGGATTGTGTTGAGTCTATACATTGCTTTGGGTAGTATGGCCATTTTAATTATGTTAATTTTTTCCACACATGAACATGGCATATGCTTCCATTTATTTGTATCTTCCTTGATTTGCTTCTTCAGTGTTTTGTAGTTTTCCAAGAACAGGTCTTTTACCTCCTTGATTAATATATTTTTAGGTACTTTATTTTTTTGTTGTTGTTGCAATAGTAAATGGGATGTGTTTTCTAGTTTCTCTCTCTGATGCCTTCAACCTCTAGATATTAGCTTTGTATACAGCTATATTGCCAAAATCACTTATTAGTTTGAGTATTTTTTTGGTGGAATCTATAGGGGTTTTTTGCGTGCACTATCATGTCATCTGCAAATAATGACAGGTTTACTTCCTCCTTTCCAATTTGGATACCTTTGATTCCTTTTTCTTGTCTGATTGCTGTGGCTAGAACTTCCAAAACTAGGTTGAATAGTAGTGGAGAGAGTAGACACACATGTCTTGTTCCTGATCTTAGGGGAAGGATTTTAGTTCTTGCCCTTGAATATGATGTTGGCTGCAGGTTTCTTGAATATGGCCTTTATTATGTTGAGGTATGCTTCCTCTAGTCACTCCTGGCTGGGTATTTTTATCATAAATGAGTGCTATACATTACTTAATGCTTTTGCAGCATCTATTGATATGATCATGTGGTTTTTATCTTCTTTTTGTTTATGTGATATATTATGTTTATTGATTTGTGAATGTTGTAACATTTTTGCATTCCTGGGATGCATCCCACATGATCATGGTGTATGGTCATTCTATTCAATTGCTGGATCCAGTTTGCCAATATTTTGTTGAGGATATTAACATCTATGTTTATCAGCAACACTGCCATGTAATTTTCTTTCTTTGTCATATCTTTTTTTTTTTCTGCTATTTTTTAAAAATTTTATTGTTGTTGTATTACATCCATCCCCTTTTTGCTCCCCTCTATCCCCCTCCTCTTTGTCATGTCTTGACCACGTTTTTGGATTAGAATAACATTGGCCTCAGAAAAAGTTTGGACATCTTAACTCTTCTGAGATTTTTTTTCTTTTTTGAAGTAAACTGATTAGGAGTTAGTTCTTCCATAAATTTTTGGTAAAATTTGTCTGCGTAGCCATAGTTTGGGGCTTTTGTGTGCTGGGAAATTTTGATTACTGCTTTAATTTTACTATTTGTTATCAGTCTATTCAGGCTTTCTGCTTGTTCTTAATTCACACTAGGAATATTATTCTTTTTCATAAACCTTTTTTCTTTTCAATAATTTATTAGATATTTCTCTTTTTTATTGCTGTTGTATTACATCCATCCTCTTTTTCCTCCCCTCTGTCCCCCTCCCCACCCACACATTGCCCCCAGTCAATACCACCTATTGTCCATGTCCATGGTTCCTTTATACTAGGTTCCTGTCTAAGCTGCTCACCTTCCTTGCCTCTGCCTCCCCCCTCCCCCCAACCCCTTTCCTCCTGACCTCTGAAGGACTACTCACTGTATTCATATATTTGGTTCTTTTTTGCTTGTTGTTAGTTTTGTTCATTATTGTCCTGTAATGGGTGAGATCATGTGATATTTGTCCTTCACTGACTGGCTTATAACACTCAGCATAATTCTTCTTAGTTCCATCCATTTTGTTGCAAAGGGTACGAGTTCTTTCTTTCTGCTATATAGAATTCCATTGTGAAAATGTACCAAAGTTTTTTGATCCAATCACCCACTGATGGGCACTTAGGCTGTTTCCAGCACTTGGCTATTGTAAATAGTACACCTATGAACATAGGTGTACATAGGTTCTTATGAATTGGTGTTTCAGGATTCTTTGGGTATAGTCCAAGTAGTGGAATCACTGGATCAAAAGACAGTTCCATTTTTAGTTTTTACGGAAACCCCATACTGTTTTTCGCAGTGGCTACACCAGCCTTCAATCCCACCAACAGTGCACTAGGGTTCCCTTTGCCCCACATCCTCTCCAAAACTTGTTTGTTGATTTGTTGATGATTGCCATTCTGACATGTGTGAGGTGGTATCTTATTGTGGTTTTAATTTGCATCTCTCTGATGACTAGTGATGTTGAGCATTCTTTCATATGCCTCTGGGCCCTTTGTATATCTTCCTCTGTGAGTTGTCTGTTCAAGTCCTTTGCCCATTTTTTAATTGGGCTGTCTGTCTCCCTGGTGTTGAGTCTCATTAGTTCTTTATATATATTGGAGATCAGAACCTTGTCTGAGGTATCATTGGCAATTATGTTTTCCCATACAGTTGGATCCCTTTGAATTTTGCTGATATTTTCTTTAGCTGAACAGAGGCTTTTCAATTTGATATAGTCCCATTTGTTGATTTGTTTTTTGATTTCCTTTGCCCTTGGTGAAGTATCCGTAAACATTTCTGTGTAGGATATCCAAAAGTTTACTGCCTATATTTTTCTCCAGGACCTTTATGGTGGCATTGCTTATGTTTCAATCCTTTATCCATCTTGAGTTTATTCTGGTATATGGTGTAAGTTAAGTTGGTGGTATAGTTTTTATCTTTTTGCATGTTGCTGACCAGTTCTCCCAACACCATTTGTTGAAGAGACTGTTTTTACTCCATTTGATGTTCCTTCCCCCTTTGTCAAATATCAGTTGACCATAGAGTCCTGGGTTAATGTCTGGGCTCTCTATTCTGTTCCATTGATCTATATGTCTATACTTATGCCAGTAAAAGGCTGTTTTGATGACAGTAGACTTGCAGTATTGAAGTGCAGTGTTATGATTCCTCCTACCTTGTTCTTCTTTCTCAAGATTACTGTGGCTATTCGTGGGCATATTTGGCTTCATATAAATGTTTGAAGTATTTTTTCTATTTCTGTGAAGTCTGTCTTCGGTATTTTAATTGGTATTGCATTGAATATGTAGATTGCTTTGGGTAGTATGGACATTTGAATGATGTTAATTCTTCCCATTCATGAGCATGTTATATGCTTCCATTTATTTGTATCTTATTTGATTTCTTTCTTCATTGTTCTGTAGTTTTCCGAGTACACATCTTTTACCTTCTTAGTTAAGTTGATTCCTAGGTACTTTATTTTTCTTGTTGCTATGGTAAATGGGATTTGTTTTTTCACTTCTATTTCTTTTGTTTCATTATTGGTATACAAAAATGCTTTTGATTTCTGGATATTGACTTTATACTCAGCTATTTTGTTAAATTTGCTTATTAAGTTCAGTAAGTTTTTGGTGGAGCTTATCTGGTTTTGTATGTACACTATCATATCATCTGCAAATAATGATAGTTTGACTTCCACCTTTCCAATTTGGATACCTTTGATTCCTTTTTCTTTTCTGATGGCTATAGCTAGAAATTCCAAGACAATGTTGAATAGAAGTGGAGAAAGTGGACAGCCTTGTCTTGTTCCTGATCTTAGGCGGAAAGCTTTCAGTTTTTGTCCATTAAGTATGATGTTGGCTTCAGGTTTCTCAGAGATGGCCTTTATGATGTTGAGGTATGCTCCCTCTATTCCCATTGTGCTGAGGGTTTTTATCATAAATGGTTGCTGTACTTTATCAAATGTCTTTTCAGCATCTATGGATATGATCATATGGTTTTTATCTTTCAATTTGTTGATGTGGTGTATTACATTTATTGATTTACGAATGTTGTACCGTCCTTGCATCCCTGGGATGAAGCCCACTTAATCATGGTGTATGATCTTTGTAATATACTGCTGAATCCGATTGGCTAATATTTCATTGAGAATTTTAGCATCTATGCTCATCAAGGATATTGGCCTGTAGCTTTCTTTCTTAGTTGTGTCTTGTCCTGGTATTGGGATTAGAATAATATTGGCCTCATAGAAAAAGTTTGGGAGTCTTCCCTCTTCCTGAATTTTTTGGTATAGTTTGAAGAGGATAGGAGTTATTTCTTCTTTAAATGTTTGGTAAAATTCACCTGTGTAGCCATCTGGTCCAGGGAGATTTTGGATTACTTCTTTATTTTTACGAGTTGCTATTGGCCTATTCAGGCTTTCTGCTTTTTCTGGGTCCAGTTTTTGTAGATAATACATTTCCAGAAATGTGTCCATTTCATCCAGGTTGTAATATATTTTTTCATATAGTTTGTAGTAATTTCTTACAATCTTTTGTATTTCTGAGGTTTCAGTTGTGACTTCTCCTCTGTCCCTTCTGATTCTGTTGATTTAGTTCCTCTCTCTCTTTTTCTTGATGAGTCTGGATAAAGGCTTGCCAATGGTGTTTATTTTTTCAAAGAACCAGCTCTTGGACCTGTTGATTCCTCAAATTGTAGTTTAAATCTCTGAGTTATTTAGTTCTGCTCTGATCTTGATGATTTCCTTCCTTCTACTTGCTCTGGGCTTTGTTTGTTGTTGGTCTTTTAGTTCTTGCAGCTTTATGGTTAGGTTGTTTTTATAAACTTCTTGTGACCTTTTTAGGAAGGCCTGTATTGCTATAAATTTCCCTCTGAGTATTGCCTTTGCTGTATCCCATAGGTTTTGGGCTATTGTGTGTTCATTGTCATTTGTTGCCAGGAACTGTTTGATTTTATCTTTGATCTCATTGTTAACCCATCCATTGCTTAAAGGCATGTTATTCAGTCTCCATGAGTTAGAGAATTTTTGTTTTTGTTTTTTTCCCCTTGAGATTGGTTTCTAGTTTCAAGCCACTGTGATCTGAGAAGATGCTTTGTATGATTTCAATTTTACTGTATTTGTGGAGTCTTGTCTTGTGACATACCATGTGGTCTATCTTGGAGAATGATCCATGTGCATTTGAAAATAATGTGTATTTTGCTTCGTAGGGGTAAAAGACTCTGTATACATCAGTTAGGTCCATTTCCTCTAGAGTGTTGTTCAATGCCACAACACCTTTGGGGATTTTTTTTTTTTTGAAGATCTGTCTATTGTTGATAGTGGGGTATTAAAATTCCCTACTATTCGTGTGTTGCTGTCTATATCTTCTTAGAGTCCTCCAAAATTTTCCTTATATATTTCACAGCTCCTACATTGGGTGCATATATGTTTACCAGAGTTATTTCTTCTTGATGGATTGTTCCCTTAAGTATTATATAATGTCCTCCTTTGTCCCTTTTTATGACCTTCATTGTAATGTCTATTTTGTCTAAAATAAGTATTGCTATTCCAGCTTCTTTTTTGTGTCCATTTTCTTAATAGATATTTTTCCATCCCTTCACTCTCAATCTGTGTCAATCTTTTTTTCTGAGGGGGGTCTCTTGAAGATAGCATATATGTGGGTCATATTGTCTTATCCATTTGGCTACCCTATGTCTTTTGATTGGCACTTTTAATCCATTTACATTTAAGGCTATTATTGATTGATAGTTATTTATTGCCATTTCTCCCCTTTGTACCTGTGTTCCTCTCTCTCTCTTTCTGTTTGTTCATTTTTTCAAGCAGACCATTTAGCATTTCTTGCGATGGCAGTTTGATAGAGATGTATTCTTTTATTGGTCTTTTGTCTGGGAAACCCCTTATTTCTCCTTCCATTTTGAATGAGAGCCTTGCTGGGTAGAGTATTCTTGTTTTCAGGTCTTTGTTTCCCATTACTTGGGATATTTTTTTGCTATTCCCTTCTAGCTTGTATTGTTTCTTTTGAGTAATCATTAGATAACCTTATCAGAGCACCCTTATATATTACTTGATGTTTCTCTCTTGCTACTTTTAGGATTCTGTCTTTATCTTTGAAATTTGCCATTTTAATTATAATGTGTCTTGGAGTGGATCTGTTTGGATTCCTCCTCATTGGGACCCTCTGTGCTTTCTGAACTTGAGTAACATTTTAATTCATCATATTAGAGAAGTTTTCTATCATTAGTTTTTTGAACAGGTTTTTCATTTATTGTTTCTCTTTTCCTTCTCATATTTCTATGATATGGATATTATTGCATTTCTTGTTGTCCTGCAGCTCTCTTAAAACCACTTCATTCTTGGTCATCCTTTTTCTCATTATGTTGCCCTGTCTTGGAATATTTTTCTACATTGTCTTCCTGATCACTGATCTCATCCTCTGCTTCCTCTAGCCTGCTGTTGATTCCTTCTACCATATTCAATTTAGAAATTGTAGTCTTCATTTCCTCTTGGTTTTTACTGATAGTTTCTATGTCCT
Source organism: Noctilio leporinus (assembly GCA_004026585.1). NCBI lineage: Eukaryota > Metazoa > Chordata > Mammalia > Chiroptera > Noctilionidae > Noctilio > Noctilio leporinus. The sequence continues at coordinate 26,366 of PVIW01008299.1, forward strand.
TATTAATGCTGGTATAATTCTCATTAAACTCCTTGTAGCTTTCCTGTAGTTCTTTGTAGTTCCCCTGGAGTTGTTT
>PVIW01008299.1:26541-62743 GCA_004026585.1 Noctilio leporinus
TTTTTTTTTTTTTTTTTTTTTTTTTTTTTTTTTTTTTTTTTTTTTTTTTTTTTTTTTTTTTTTTTTTTTTTTTTTTTTTTTTTTTTTTTTTTTTTTTTTTTTTTTTTTTTTTTTTTTTTTTTTTTTCAGATTTTATTTATTATTTCCAGAGTGGAATGCAGAGAGGCAGAGGGGGAGAGAAACATCAGTGCAAGTTTGCCCTTCACCTGCCTCCAGCCCCATACCTAGCTGGAGACCTGGCTTGCAATCTCAACTTGTCCCTTGGCTGGATTATGGTACCACCGACCTTCATGTTAGTAGGCTGGTGCCTTATCCACTGTGCTACCAGCCAGGCTGGACTGTTTCTTTTCCTCACCATTTTTAGGTTTTGTTGTAATCCAATCAGACTGTGATCTGCTGCCAGCCTAAGGAACTGCTATGCTGGAAGTATTGATATTGTTCTAATCTTATCGATCTGTGATCTATTGCCAGACTCAGATGCTGCTTGTGGTGACAGAACAATTTAGTTGTAAATCAATAAATCAGCTACCAAACTCAGGCCCTGCTGGGCTAGACAGAGAGTTTCCATTGTAATCCAGTGGATCATCTGCTAGCTCAGGTACAGCCTGGTGGGGCAGATTCAGATATAAATCAATGCATATGTGATTAGCCACCAGGCTCAGGTGCCACTGGGCTTGACAATAAGATTCTATTGTAATCCAATCAATCTGTGATCAGCTGCCAGGCTAACAGGCCACTCTGGTAGACTGAAAATGTCAGCTGTAATCCAATGATTTTGTGATCATCCACCAGGCCTAGAGGCCAGTGGGTAAGACAAAGCAACTCAGTTGTGATCCAGTGAATCCACCATCAGTCACCAGGCTCACTTGCCAGTGTGTGGCCTGACTGTCTCATGCAGTTGTAAGTCAGAGAGTTTGTAATCAGCTAGGTCTAGGGGCTGCTGTGCAAGAGATATCTCTTCAGGTGCCAATTATTGTATATATGCTGAGACATGGCAGAGAGGGGAGAGAGTTATTTAGATATAAATCAGAGATTTGTGATCATGTGCCCAGCTCCTGGAACTGTTGGGTGTGGCAGGTTGCTTTCAATGGAGAGGCTATGAGGACCCTCCTAAGGATGCAGCTTGGTGCAGCACAGTCTGCCTGAGGTGTGGGCAATGAGTCAACACTGGGGTCCCCACAGCTGCCTCCCCTTTTCTCTCCTCTAAGCCACCACAAGACTCTCCCCATGTGTTTCCAGTCCTCTCTTCCCTCCCTCCACTGGAGCCAAGGGTATGTGTGTGGCAATGTATTTTTGTTGTGGTCACCCTAATAGTTCTCTTTCCCCAGCACTCCGTTAGCCTGGCAAACTATACAGCTGTCCACCCTTCTCAGCTGTATGCTGCTCTCTGCTCTGCTGTGTTGCTGTAGGCTTGGACACCCAGCTTGGGGCCCAGAACCCACCCTTCTCAGGTGGAGCTCCCAGCTCTATCCCTTTGTCTGCTGCCTCTGGTGAGGGCCCAGCCAGCCCTCTCAGGTTTCTGGGATTCCTATCAGTCACATTGTGATGAAACAGCCTTTTCTATTCTGTCTGTGGTTATAGGACTTCTTTCCATCTGGTGTTATGCTGGTAATTCCACCTGACTTTTTCTCCAAAAAGATAATTCCAGATGTGACCTGGGAGGAGATTGGTGTAGCTCCACTTACTCCTCCACCATCTTGCTGGTTCCTGCTTTTTAAATAATTAACAAGTGTGCTCCTGTACCTGCATGGTGCCAGGCACCTCACAGACATCCCAAGTGCAGACCCCACCTCTCTTCTTTTTATTTACTTCATATTACCATCACCCTTCCCTTTTTACTTATGAATTAAATTTTACTTTCTCCCTTTCTTCATGTTGTCTCCATTTATTACTCTTATTTTTGCTATGCTCTCTTCCCTCTCAAAACACTCTATGGCTGGTGGCACAGTGGATAAGGTGCTAGCCTTCAAACCCAAAGGTTGCTGTTTCAATTCCCAGCCAGGGCACATAATCAGGTTGCAAGCCACGTCTCCAGCCATATCTGTAGCTGGAGGCAGGTAAAAGGCAATCACACATTGATGTTTCTTTCTCTCTCTACCTCTCTTTCTTCCTCTCTCTCTCTGAAAATAATAAATAAAATCTTAAAAAGAAACACAAAGCCCTGGCTGGTATCACGGTGGACAAGGCACCAGGCTGTGAATCCAAAGGTCGCTGGTTCGATTCCCCAGCCAGGGCACATAACTAGGTTGCAAACCAGGTCTCCAGTCAGGTCTGTGGCTGGAGGCAGGTGAAACATAACCATACATTGATGTCTGTCTCCCTCTCTGCCTCTCTCTAAAAAAAAATACATAAAATTTAAAAAAAGGTATCTATACTTTAGTCAACTTAATCATTTCCCCCCCTCATACAACAGTCTTAATATATCTACATCCCTATCAAGACTGGCTCAATTGCAGCTGAGGGTGTGATTAAGAGTGGGGGTTACCTTCAGGGATTGGGTATATAGTTAAGTTGATAGGCAGTCAAAAGAGGAAGTAAAAGAGAAAGAGATCTCTGAAGGTATGGTTATTTTGCTTGGACTGGTGGTTCTATTTTAGGAGCAGCTCAAAACAGTGTAAGAGAAAGGACAGAAGGAGTGTCTCTCAATTAGCCAACTGGAAGGAAAGGATCAACATACACAACCAATACATAATACAACCAGACAGCTCAAGTTAATGACATAAAGGCCACCCCAAGAGCAACAAGTACAGAAAATCTAGGAGATTGCAACACTGAACTCCACAAATTTCCTAACACAGAAGGGTGCTCAGCAAAGGCAAGCAAAGTAGATTAATCCAAGGAAAACAAAAACAAAAATAAAAAACAAGTAATAACAGACACCCAAAATGGGATAAAAAAGAATCAGTCCATCAACAAAAGGAAAGGAAGAATCTCCAGAAAAATTACCAAATGAAACAGAGGCACTTGATATATCAGATAAGGAATTCAAAAGAATGATGATACAGAAGTTCAACGAGCTCAGCCATCTCAAAGAAAACTATAAACAACTCCAGGGAAGTTACAATAAACTTACTGAGAGCTACACCAGAATCAAAAAGGAATTAGAAACTATCAGTGAGAGTCAGGAGGAAATGAAGAATACAATTTCTGAATTGAAGAATACAGTAGAAGGAATCAACAGTAGGATAGAGGAAGCAAGGACCAGATCAGCGAGTTGGAGGACAACGTAGACAAATACTCCAAGACAGTACAAGAGAATGACAAAAGGCTGAACAAGATTGAAGAGGATTTACGAGAGCTGCAGGACAACATGAAATGTAATTACATCCATATCATAGAGATACCAGAAGGAAAAGAGAAACAAGGAATGGAAAACTTGTTCAAAAATTAATGATAAAAAGTTTCCCTAACATGATGAGTGAAAACATTACTCAAGTTCAGGAAGCACAGAGGGTCGCAAAGAAGATCAACCCAAAAAGACCAACTCCAAGGAGCATTATAATTAAAATAGCAAATTTTAAAGACAAAGAGAGAATCCTAAAAGCATCAAGAGAGAAATAACAAATAACATATAAGGGGCCTCCAATAAGTCTATCAAATGATTATTCAACAGAAACAATTCAAGCCAGAAGGGAATGGCAAAAAGTATTTCAAGTCATGGTAAACAAAGGCCTGCAACCAAGAATATTCTACCCAGCAAGGCTCTCATTCAAGATGGAAGGAGAAATAAGGAGTTTCCCAAACAAAAGAAGATTAAAAGAGTACATCTCTACCAAAACAGGATTGCAAGAAATGCTAAAGGGTCTGCTTTTAAAATAAATATAACTAGCCCTGGCTGGTAGCACAGTGGATAAGGTGCCAGCCTGCGAACCCAAAGGTCGCTGGTTCGACTCCCCAGCCAGGGCACATAACCAGGTTGCAAGCCAGGTCTCCAGCCAGATCTGTGGCTGGAGGCAGGTGAAAGGCAACCATACATTGATGTTTCTCTGTTTCTCTCCCTCTCTGCCTCTCTCCCTTCTTCTCCTTCAGTAAATAATAAATAAAATCTTTAAAAATAAAAAGAATTCATGTATTTAAAAATAATAATAATAAAATAAATAAATAAATAAATATAACTAAATAAAATGAAGAAACAGAGAAAGCCAAAGAGGAATACAGATACAAAGTGAGAAAATGGCAATGAATAAATATCAATCAATAATAACCTTAATTGTAAATGGATTAAATGCACCAATCAAAAGACTTAGGGTAGCCGAATGGATAAGAAAACATGACCCACGTATATGCTGTCTTCAAGAGACCCACCTCAGAAAAAAAGATCGACACAGATTGAGAGTGAAGGGATGGAAAAATATATATCAAGCAAATAGACATGAAAAAAAGGCTGGAGTATAAATACTTATCTCAGACAAAATAGATTTTACGGTAAAGTCCATAAAGAGGTATAAAGAAGGACATTTCATAATACTTAAAGGGACAATCCACCAAAAAGAAATAACTCTGGTAAGCATATACAGACCAAACGTAGGAGCTCCAAAATATATAAAGAAAATCTTGGATGACATTACGAAAGATATAGCCAGCAACACACTATTAGCAGGGGGTTTTAATACACCACTATCAACAATGGACAGATCTTGCAAACAAAAAATATCCAAAGATGTTGTGGCATTGAACGACATTCTAGAGGAAATGAACCTAACTGATGTATACAAAGTTTTTTTACCCCAAAGAAGCAAAATACATGTTCATTTTTAAAAAAATTATTATTGTTGTATTACATCCATCCCATTTTTGCTCCCCTCTGTCCCGTCCCCACCCACCCATTCCCCCCAAACTCAATCCCACCTATTGTCCATGTCCATGGTTCCTTTATACTAAATTCTTCTCTAAGCTGCTCCCCCTTCCCTGCCTCTACCTCCCCTTTCGGCCCTCCCCCCAAACCCTTTATCCCTGACCACTGAAGGCATATTCACTGTATTCATATATTTGATTCTTTTTTGCTTGTTGTCAGTTTTGTTCATTATTGTCCTGCAATGAGTGAAAACATATATTTGTCCTTCACTGACTGGATTATTTCACTAAGCATAATACTCTCCAGTTCCAACCATGTTGTTGCAAAGGGTACAAGTTCCTTCTTTCTTTCTGCTACATAGTACTCCATTGTGTAAATGGACCAAAGTGTTTTGATCCAAAAATCCACTAATGGGTACTTAGGCTGTTTCTAGCACTTGGCTATTGTAAATAGTGCTGCTATGAACATAGGTGTACATAGGTTCTTATGAATGGCTGTTTCAGGATTCTTTGGATATAGTCCAAGTAGTGGAATTGCTGGATCAAAAGACAGTTCCATTTTTGGTTTTTTAAGGAAACCCCATACTGTTTTCCACAGTGGCTGCACCAGCCTACATTCCCACCTACAGTGTATGAGGGTTCCCTTTGCCCCGCATCCTCGCCAACACTTGTTGCCTGTTGATTTGTTGATGATTGCCATTCTGACAGGTGTGAGGTGGTACCTTATTGTGGTTTTAATTTGCATGTCTCTGATGACTAGTGAGGTTGAGCATATTTTCATATGCCTCTGGGCCCTTTGTATATCTTCCTCAGTGGGTCGCCTGTTCAGGTCCTTTGTCCATTTTTTAATTGGGCTGTCTGTCTCCCTGGTGTTGAGTCGCATTAGTCATTTATATATTCTGGAGATCAGACCCTTGTCTGAGGTGTCATTTGCAATTATGTTTTCCCATACAGTTGGTTCCCTTTGAATTTTGCTGATATTTTGTTTAGCTGAAAAGAAATTTTTCAATTTGACATAGTCCCATTTGTTGATTTATTTTTTTATTTCCTTTACCCTTGGTGAAGTATCAGTAAACATATTTCTGCATAGGATATCCAAAAGTTTATTGCCTATATTTTTCACCAGGACCTTTATGGTGGCACTGCTTATGTTTAAATCCTTTATCCATGTTGAGTTTATTCTGGTGTATGGTGTAAATTGGTGGTCTAGTTTTATCTTTTAGCCTGTTGCTCTCCAGTTCTCCCAACACCATTTGTTGAAGAGACTGTTTTTACTCCATTGGATGTTCCTTCCGCCTTTGTCAAATATCAGTTGACCATAGTGTCCTGGGTTAATTTATGGGCTCTCTATTCTGTTCCATTGATCTATATGTCTATTCTTAGGCCAGCACCATGCCGTTTTGATGACATTAGCCTTGTAGTATTGTTTGGAGTCCGGTATTGTGATTCCTCCTACCTTCTTCTACTTTCTCAAGATTGTGGTGGCTATTTGTGGGTGTTTTTGGCTCCATATAAATTTTTGAAGTGTTTTTTTCTATTTCTGTGAAGTCTGTCATTGGCATTTTAATTGGGATTGCATTGAATATGTAGATTGCTTTGGGTAGAATGGATATTTGAATAATGTTAATTCTTCCTATCCATGAACATGGTATATGCTTCAATTTATTTGTATCTTCCTTGATTTCCTTCCTCATTGTTCTGTATTTTTCTAAATACAGGTCTTTTACCTCCTTAGTTAAGTTGATTCCTAGGTACTTTATTTTTCTTGTTGCTATGGTAAATGGGATTTGTTTTTTCATTTCTATTTCTGTTGTTTCATTATTGGTATACAAAAATGCTTTTGATTTCTGTATATTGACTTTATACCCAGCTATAAATTTGCTTATTAGGTTGAGTAAGGTTTTGGTGGAGCCCATCGTGTTTTGTATGTATAGTATCATATCATCTGCAAGTAATGACAATTTGACTTCCTCCTTTCCAATTTGGACACCTTTGATTTCTTTTTGGTTTCTCATGATTATGGCTAGAACTTCCAAGACAATGTTTAATAGAAGTGGAGAAAGTGGACAGCCTTGTCTCATTCCTGACCTTAGTGGGAAAGCTGTCAGTTTTTGTCCATTTAGTATGATGTTTCTCATAGATGGCCTTTAAGATGTTGACGTATGCTCCCTCTACTCCCATTTTGCAGAGGATTGTTTTCATAAATGGTTGCTGTACTTCATCAAATGTTTTCCAGCATCTATTGATATGATCATATGATTTTTATCTTTCAATTTGTTGATGTGGTATATCACATTTATTGATTTACGAATGTTGTACCATCCTTGCATCCCTGGGATGAAGCCCACTTGTTCATGGTGTATTATCTTTGTAATATACAGCTGAATCTGATTGGCCAATAATTTGTTGATAATTTTAGCATCTATGTTCCTCAGAGATATTGGCCTGTAGCTTTCTTTCTTAGTTGTATCTTGCCCTGGCTTTTGGATTAGAATAATATTGGCCTCATAGAAAGAGTTTGGGAGTCTTCCCTCTTCCTGAATTTTTTGGTATAGTTTGAGGAGGATAGGAGTTAGTTCTTCTTTAAATGTTTGGTAAAATTCACCTGTGTATCCATCAGGTCCAGGGCTTTTGTGCTTTGGGAGATTTTGGATTACTTCTTTAATTTCACTAGTTGTTATTGGCCTATTCAGGCTTTCTGCTTCTCCTAGTTTCAGTTTTGGTAGATTATACAAAATGCACATGGATCATTCTGTAAGATAGACTACATGGTAGGCCACAAGGCAAGCCTCCACAAATACAGGAAAATGGAAATCATATAAAGCATCTTCTCAGATCACACTGGCTTGAAACTAGAAACCAATTTCTAGGGAAAAAGCCAAAAATACTATAACTCATGGAGACTGTATAACATGCTTTCAAGTAATGAATGGGTTAACAATGAAATCAAAGATGAAATCAAAAAGTTCCTGGAAACAAATGACAATGTACACATAACAGCCCAAAACCTGTAGAACACAGCAAATGCAGTGCTGAGAGGGAAATTTATGGCAATACAGGCATATTTAAAAAGGTCAAAATTAGTTTATAAAAACAACCTAACCATTAAGCTTCAAGAACTAGAGGAGAAATGACAAACAAAGCCCAGAACAAGTAGAAGTAAGGAAGTGATCAAGATCAGAGCAGAACTAAATTACTCAGAGATTCAAATGACAATTCGATGAAACAACAAGTCCAGGAGCTGGTTCTTTGAAGAAATAAACAAAATTGACAAGCCTTTATCCAGACTCATCAAGAAAAAGAGAGGACCCAAATAAACAGTATCAGAACTGATGGAGAAGAAATCACATCTGATACTGATACAAAAGTTGGTAAGAAATTACTACAAACAACTATATGACAATAAATATGACAACCAGGATGAAATACACACATTTCTGGAATTGTATAATCTATACAAACTAACCCAGAAAAAGCAGAAAGCCTGAATAGGCCAATAAGAACTAGTGAAATTGAAGAAGTAATCCAAAATCTCCCAAAGTACAAGAGCCCTGGACCAGATGGATACACAGGTGATTTGCACAAAACAGATAGAGAAGAACTAACTCCTATGCTTCTCAACCTATTCCAAAAACATCGAGAACAGGGAAGATTCCCAAACTCTTTCTATGAGGCCAATATTATTCTAATCCCAAAACCAGGTCAAGACACAACTAAGGAAGAATGCTACAGGCCAGTATCTCTGATGAACATAGATGCTGAGATTCTCAACAAAATATTAGCCAACCAGATTCAGTAGTACATTACAATGATCATACACCATGATCAAGTGGGTTTCATTTCAGGGTTGCAAAGATGATACAACATTTGTAAATCAATAAATGTAATACACCACATGAACAAAATGAAAGACAAAAACTGTATGATCATATCAATAGATACTGAAAAAGCATTTGATAAAGTACCACAACCATTTACAATCAAAACAACAGGTGAGATTGACTTTAGGGGGAATGGAAGGGTGGGGAGGGGGACAGCGGGGAGCAAAAAGTGGATGGATGTAATACAACAACAATAAAATTAAAACGAAACAAAACAAAACAAAAACAAACAAAAAAAGCAACAACAAAAAAAAACCCTTTAGCAAAATGGGTATAGAGGGAGCATACCTCAACATCATAAAGACCATCTATGAGAAACCTGAAGTCAGCATCTTACTTAACAGGCAAAAAATAAAAGCTTTGCCCCTGAGATGAGGAATGAGACAAAGCTGTCCACTTTTTCCACGCCTATTCAATATTGTCTTGGAATTTCTAGCCATAGCTATCAGAGTAGAAAAAGGAATCAAATGTATCCAAATTAGAAAGGAGGAAGTCAAACTGTCATTATTTGCAGATGATATGATAGTGTACATACAAAACTGAATAGGCTCCACCAAAAACTTAGTCAACCTAATAAGCAAATTTAGCAAATTAGCTGGGTATAAATTCAATATCCAGAAATCAAAAGCATTTTTATATATCAATAATGAAACATCACAAATAGAAGCAAGAAAACAAATCCCATTTACCATAGCAACAAGAAAAATAAAGAACCTAGGAATAAACTTAACTAATGAGGTAAAGACCTATACTCAGAAAACTATAGAACAATGAAGAACGAAATCAAGGAAGATACAAATAAATTGAAGCATATACCATGTTCATGGATGGGAAGAATTAACATCGTTAAAATGTCCATACTACACTAAGCAATCTATATGTTCAAGGCAATTGCAATAAAAATACCAATGACAGACTTCACAGAAATAGTAAAACTTCAAAAATTTATATGGAGCCAAAAACACCCACAAATAGTCACAGCAATCTTTAGAAAGAAGGACAAGGTAGGAGGAATCACAATACCGGATTTCAAACAATACTACAAGGCTACTGTCATCAAAACTATCTGGTGCTGCCCTGGCTGGTAGCACAGTGGTTAAGGCGCTGGCCTGTGAACCCAAAAGTCATAGGTTCGATTCCCCAGCCAGGGCACATAACAAGGTTGCAAACCAGGTCTCCAATCAGGTGTGTGGCTGGAGGCAGGTGAAAGGCAACCTTACATTGATGTCTCTCTCCCTCTCTGCCTCCCTCCCTTCCCCTCTTTCTAAAAATAATGAAATAAAATCTTAAAAAAAAAAACAAAACTATCTGGTACTGGCATAAGAATAGACATATAGATCAATGGAACAGAATAGAGAGCCCAGAAATTAACCCAGGACTCTACGGTCAGGTAATATTTGACAAAGGCGGAAGGAATATCAAATGGAGTAAAAACAGTCTCTTCAATAAATGGTGTTGGGAGAACTGGAGAGCAACATGCAAAAAGATAAAACTAGACCACCACCATACACCAGAATAAACTCAAGATGGATAAAGGATTGAAACATAAGCAGTGTCATTATGAAGGACCTGGAGGAAAATATAGGCAGTAAAGTTTTGGATATCCTACGCAAAAACATGTTTACTGATACTTCACCAAGGGCAAAGGAAATCAAAGAACGAATCAACAAATGGGACTATGTCAAATTGAAAAGTTTCTTTTCAGCTAAAGAAAACACCAGCAAAATTCAAAGGGAACCAACTGTATGGGAAAACATAATTGCCAATGATACCTCAGACAAGGGTCTGATCTCCAATATATATAAAGAACTCAACACCAGGGAGACAGACAACCCAATTAAAACAGGGGCAAAGGACCTGAAGAGACAACTCAATGTGGAAGATATACAAAGGGCCCAGAGGCATGCGAAAGAATGCTCAACATCACTAGTCATCAGAGAGATGCAAATTAAAACCACAATATGATACCACCTCACACCTGTCAGAATGGCAATCATCAACAAGTCAACAAATAACTAGTGTTGGCGAGGATGTGGGGCAAAGGGAACCCTCATGCACTGTTGGTGGGAATGTAGGCTGGTGCAGCCACTGTGGAAATCAATATGGGGTTTCCTTAAAATACTAAAAATGGCACTGTCTTTTGATCCAGCAATTCCACTACTTGGACTATACACAAAAAATCCTGAGACACCAATTCTTAAGAACCTACGTACATGTATGTTCATAGCAGCACTATTTACAATAGCCAAGTGCTGGAAACAGCCTAAGTGCCCATCAGTGGATGAATGGATCAAAAAACTTTGGTACATTTACACAATATAATATTACGTAGCAGAAAGAAAGAAGGAACTCCTCCCCTTTGCAACAACATGGATGGAACTGGAGAGTATTATGCTTAGTGAAACAAGCCAGTCAGTGAAGGACAAATGCCATATGATCTCACCCATTACAAGTCAATAATGAACAAAACTAACAACAAGCGATACAGAACCAAATATATGAATACAGTGAATAGGCCTTCAGTGGTTAGGGTGAAGTGGGTTGGGGGCAGGGAGGAGGAAGAGCCAATGAACGGGAGCCTTTTCAACAAGAACCTGGTATAAAGGAACCATGGACATGTATAACAGGTGAGATTAACTTTGGGGGTGAATGGGTGGGTGGGGAGGGGGACAGAGGGGAGCAAAAAGGGTATGGATATAATACAACAACAATAAGTTTAAATTAAAAATTATAAAAAATAAAAAAAGAAAGAACCTTAATTTATTTTAGACTTTTAAAATAAAAAAAAGATACAGAAAAATATAACTTTCCTCTTCTTTAGTCATGTCTTATTATTTTTTATTATAATAGTATTAATATCTTTCCATCTTTATTAAACTTTTTTCATTTGCTGTTGATATTCTTGATGTTGTATATGATTGTTTCTTTACATGGATTTGGTATTCTGGGTATTTTTCCTTTGTCTTCCCACCACCTGTAAAAAAGCATATAAGATGTGGTGGGGGTTATGACTTTCAGTCAGGCAGGCAGAAGAAGAACCCACCAATGAATGAGCCTTCAATAATAAAAGAGCAAGTACAAAAATAAATTCCATGTAAACAGAATAAAAGGAATTGTTAGAGCATCTGGATCAGGAGATCAAAGAGATTGCACAACTGAATCACACATCACTCCTACCACAGGAATCACACCACAAATTCATGCTGTCATAGAAGAGATACATGAGATGCAGAAACAAATGTGAAAAGACAGCTAAAATGGTGAAACAAAAATATAACCTATTATCAAAAGAAAAAGAGGAATCCTCAGAAAAGGAGCTAAATGTAGTAGAGGCAAGGACCCTATAAGACATAGACTTTAAAATAATGGTTTTAAAGATGCTCAAGGAACACTGTCGGAACTATACCAGCATGGAAGACAGAAACTAGGAATAATAATCAGGAAGAAATGAAGAATACAATGTCTGAAATGAAATATGTACTAGAAGGAATCAAAAACAGGCTTGATAAAGCAGAAGATAAAATCAGTGAGGTTAAAGACAGGGTAGAAAAAAATCAACCAAACAGAGCACCAAAATTTTTTTAAAGACTCAAAAAGAACACAAATAGTCTAAGGGAGCTTCAGGAACAACATTTGTATCATAGGAGTACCAGAAGGAGAAGAAAAAAATAGGGATAGAAAAGCTATTTGAAAAAATGATGAGTAAATTTCCTTAGCTGGGCAAAGGGAGAAAGTCATACAAGTCCAAGGAGCACAAAGAGTGTCCCATCAGGATGAACCCAAAGAGGACCACTCTAATACACATCATAGTAAAAATGGAAAAATTTAAAAACAGAGAGAATCTTAAAGGAAGCAAGGGAGAAACAGCTAGTAACATACAAGAGAGCTTGATAAGGCTATCAGCTGATTTTCCAACAGAGAAACAAAATGCTAAAAGGGATTGGCATGAAATACTGAAAATAATGAAAAGCAATGACCTACAACTAAGACTACTCTACCCAGCAAGGCTCTCATTTAAAATGGAAGGAAATATAAAGAGCTTCCTAACAAAAGAAGGCCAAAAGTGCATAACCACCAAGGCAGCACTGTAAGATGCTAAAGGGATTGCGCTAAGAAGATGAAGAAAATGTGTGTGTATGTGTATGTGTGTGTGTGTGTGTGTGTGTGTGTGTGTGTAGAGGAGAGTGTGTAACACAGGTACAAAAGAAAAATTGGCAATGAACAAATTCCTATCAATTATAACCTCAAATGTAAATGGATTAAATTCTCCAGTCAAAAGGCATACAGTAGCTGAGTGGATAACAAAACACCATCTGCATACGAGGTCTATCTTGAAAGTATTAACCCGATGTCAATATAATTAAAACTGTTTGTGCAGCTAATACTCTCAGGACAGATCTTGTATAAGTTGTCTACAAGAGACCCACTTCAGAACAAAGGATATAACACAGACTGAAAATGAAGGAATGGATAAAATTATTTCAAGGAATTGGGCATGATTTTTAAAAAGCTGAGGTACCAATACTTATAACAGATTGAATAGACTTCAAAATAAAGGCCATAACAAGAGAAAAAGGTTACCGCATAATAATTAAGGGAGTAGTCCAACAAGGGAATATAAACCTGGTAAATATATATTCACACAATATAGGAGCACCTGAATATTTAAAGAAAATCTTGGAGGACTTTAAGGAGATGGACAGCAATACAGTCATCATAGGTAATTTTAATATCCCACTATGAACAATGAATAGTTCTTCCAAACAAAGAATCAACAAGAATATTGTGGTATTGAGCAATACTATTTCCAATACAGTTGAATAATATTTATAAAACATTCAACCCAAAGAAGAGTATCCATTCTTTTCAAATTCACATCAATCATTTTCAAAGATAGTCCACGTGGTAGGACACAAGACAATCATTAATGAATTTAAAAAACTGAAATCATATCAAGCATGTTCTCACATCACAATGCCTTGAAACTAGAAACCAACCTCAAGGAGAAAACTCAAAAGCATTCAAATACATGGAGACTGAATAAAATGTTATTAAATAATGAATAGGTTAACATTGAGATCAAGAAAGAAATAAAACAGTATCTGAATACAATTTAAAATGAACACATCCAAATGAAAACCTATCAGACACAGCAAAGGAAGTACTGAGAGGGAGTTTGTAGCAATACAGACCTATCTAAAAAGGATAGAAATATTTCAAATAAACAACCTAACCTTACATCTATAATAACTAGGGGAACAACAACAAGCAAAGCCCAGAGCATGTAGAAGGAAGGCAATAATCAAGATCAGAACAGAATTAAATGATATAGAGACTATAAAACAATTCAAAGAATCAATGAACACTGGAGTTGGTTATTTGAAATCATAAACAAAATTGACAAACCTTTAACCAGACTCATCAAGAAATATAGAGAAGGGACCCAAATAAATAAAATCAGAAATGAAAGAAGTAACAATCGATACCACAGTAAGACAGAGAATGGTAAGAAATTACTATGAATGATGATATGCCAAGAAACTGGACAACCTAGGTAAAAAGGACAAATTTCTGGAAATAGACAACCTCCCAAAACTGAACCAAGAAGAAGCAGAAAGCCTGAATAGTTCAATAGCAAAAATGAAACTGAAGCAGTAATAAGAAATTTATGTGCTCGCTTTGGCAGCACATATACTAAAATTGGAACAATACAGAGAAGATTAGAATGGCCCTTGCTCAAGGATGACACGCAAATTTGTGAAGCATTCCATATTAAAAAAAAATATGTATGGTACATAAAAGCCCTGGGCCAGATGGTTCCAAAGGTGAATTTTACCAAACATTTCAAGAAAAATTAACACCTATAGTTCTCAAACAATTCCAAAGATTTCAAGAAGAAGGAAGACTCCTAAGCTCTTTTTATGAGGCCCATATTATCCCAATTCCAAAACCAGGCAAGGCACGGAAAAGAGAGAAAATAACAGGCCAATGTCTTTGAAAAACATAGCAGCTAAAATTCTCAACTAAATATTGGCAACCAAAAAAAAGCAATACATTAAAAATACCATACATTATGATCAAGTGGGATTTATGCCAAGGATACAAGCATGGTATAACATTCATAAATCAATAAATGTAAGGTGGGAGTGGGTAGGTGGGGAAGGGGAGGGAAGGGAGGAGAAATGGGATATATGTACTACAACAACAATAAAATTAAATTAAAAATGAAATTAAAAAATAAAAATGTAATACATCACATAAACAAAATGAAAGCCACATGATTATATCTATAGATACAGAAAAAGCATTTAACAAAATCCAGCACCCACTTATGATAAAAAACACCCAGTAGAGTTGGTATAGAGGGAGGGCACCACAATATAATTAAGACCATATACTAGAAATCTACTGCCAACATCATCCTCAATAGACAAAAATTAAAAGTGTTTCCCTTGAAATCAGGAACAAGACATGGGTGCCCACTTTCACAACTCTTATTTGACATAGTACTAGAATTCCTAGCTACAGCAATCAGGCAAGATGAAAAAATAATAGGCATCCAAATTTGAAAAGAGAAAGTAAAGCTGTCAATATGTGTGCAGAAGACACAACAGTGTATGAAGAAAACCCTATAGTCTCACCTCCAAAAAGACCCTACTATACCTAATGAGTGAATTTGGCAAACAAGCAGGACAAAGAATCAATGTTCAGAAATTGATGGCATTCTTGTACATCAAAAATGAATTATCAGAAAGAGAAATTAAGAAAAGATCCCATTAACTACAGCAATGAGAAAAAATAAAGTACCTAGAAATGAATTTAACCAAAGATGTAAAAGGCCTGTACTTGAAAAACTATACAACACTGAAGAAAAGATCTGAGGAAGATACACATAAATGAAAATATAAACCACATTAATGGATTAGAAGAATTAACATCATTAAAACATGCATACTAACCAAAGCAATCTATAGATTCAACACAATTCTTACTAAAATACCAGTGGCATAATTCATAGATCTAAAACAAATATTCCAAAAATTTATATGAAAACAAAAAATACCCAGAATAGCCTCACCAATCCTGAAAAAGAAGAAATAAGTTGGAGGTATCATTCTACCAAATATAAGCCTACAATACAAAGCCAATGTAATCAAGGCAGTCTGGTACTGGCATAAGATCAAACACATAGACCAAGAGGACAGAATAGAGAGCCCAGAAATAAACCCATGTCTCTATGATCAATATTTAACAAAGAGGGCACAATCATACAATAGAGTAAAAACAGTTTCCTCAATAACTTGATTTAGGAGAACTGAACTGGTACATGCAAAAAAAGAAACATCACCAACTGACAACCTACGCTAGAATAAACTGAAAATGGATAAAGGACTTAAATATAAGTTATGATATCATAAAAGTCCTAGCAGATAACATAGACAGTAAATTTTCAGACATCTCATGTAACAATATTTTTGCTGATATATCTCCTACACTAAGAAAAATAAAAGAAAAATAAATGGGATTACATGAACTTAAAAGGCCTCTGCTTGGCTAAAGAAATAATCATCAAAATTAAAAGGGAGCCAAATGTATGGGAAAAAATATTTTCCAATGATGACACATCAGGCAAGGGTTTAATCTCCAAAATATATGAAGAACTCATACAACTCAGCACCAGGAAGACAAACTATCCAGTTGAAAAATAGGCAAAAGATCTTACCAAACACTTATCCAAGGAGGATGTATAGATGGCCCATAGATATACGAAAAAATGCCCAACATCACTAGCTATCAGAGAGTTGAAAATGAAAACTACAATGAGATATCATCTCACATCTCCAAAATGGCTAACATTAATAACCCAACAATTAAGTGCTAGGGAGGATGTAGAGAAAAGGGAACTCTAGTGCACTGTTGGTGGGAATGCAGATCTGTGCAGCCACTGTGGAAAACAGTATGGAATTTTCTCAAAAAATTAAAAATGGGCTCTGGCTGGTTGCACAGTGGATAAGGTGCTGGCCTGAGAACCCAAAGCTTTGAGAAAACTCCATTCCTTGACTTATGTTTGTCTTAGACTTCCTGGTATGCAGTCACTGCTATAGAAAAGTTGCTTGATATCCAATAAAAATGTACATTGGTCAATGTCACATTAATACCTGAGTTTGGAAGATTGGTTTGAAAATGTTTGCCTAGCAAAATGGATAGAAAAATGTGTGCTCATCAAAAAGTAAGAGAGAATAAGTCCTGAATAGATGAAAATATCCATCTATATTTTGTCCCCAAGAGACCCACCTCAGAAAGAAAGATACACACACACTAAAAGTAAAGGGATAGGAAAATATTTCATGCAAAAGATAATGAAATAAAGCTGGCGTAGTAATATTTATGTCTGACAGAATAGACTTTAAAACTTATTCTAGAGTAAAAGACAGAGAAAGACATTATTTAAAGATAAAAAGGAATGGGCAAAAACTAAAAGCTTTCCCCCTAAGATCAGGAATAAGACAAGGGTGTCCACTTTCTCCACTTCTGTTCAACATCATTTTGGAAGTTCTAGTCATAGCAATCACAGAAGAAAAAGTAATCAAAGGTATCCAAATTGGAAAGAAGGAAGTAAAATTGTCATTATTTGCAGATTACATGATAGTGTACATACAAAACCCAGGTAGACTCCACCAAAAACTTACTTGACCTAATAAGTGAATTAAGCAAAATAGCTGGATATACAGTCAATATCCCAAAATCAAAAGCATTTTTGTATACCAATAATGAAACATCAGAGACAGAAGCTAGAAAACAAATCCCATTTACCATAGCAAAAAGAAAAATCAAATACTTAGGAATAAACTTAACAAAGGAGGTAAAAGACCTGTGCTCAGAAAACTACAGAGCATTGAAGAAAGAAATTAAGGAAGGTACAAATAAATGGAAGTATATACCATGTTCATAGATGGGAAGAATTAACATCCTTAAAATGTCCATACTACCCTAAGCAGTCTATAAATTCAATACAATCCCAATTAAAATAACAATGATATATTTCACAGATATAGAAAAAATACTTCAACAATTTATATGGAGCCAAAAACACCCACAAATAGTCACAGCAATCTTGAGAAAGAAGAACAAGGTAGGAGGAATCACAATACTACACAATGGAATACTACACAGCAGAAAGAAAGAAGGAACTTCTACCCCTTGCAACAATATGCATGGAACTGGAAATTATTATGCTTAGTGAAATAAGGCAGTCAGTGAAGGACAAATACCGTATGATCTCACCCATTACAGAACACTAATGAACAAAGCAAACAATCAATACAGAACCATATACATGAATACAATGAATAGACCTTCAATGAGCAGAGGGGAGGGGTCGGGGAGAGGAGAAGGCAAAGAAGAGGAGCAGTTTAGTCAAGGAACTAGCATGGAAGAACCATGGACATGGACATGGACAACAAGTGGGACTGACTTTGGGGGGGGTGTAGGTGGGGGGTTTGTGGGATAGATGGGAGGAAAAGGGGGATGGATGCAATACAACAACAATACAATTAAATTTTTAAAAGAGAAAGGAAAGAATTTGGGACAGCTGTAAAAGCATAAGCAATAAAATATACAAAAGAGAAAAAATATAAAAAGGAGCAATCTAACAGTAAATATACCCCTTGTAAACAGTTATGATCCCAACATAGGAGCACCTAAATTTGTAAAGCAAATTTTAATGGACCTAAAGAGAGAGATTGACAGAAATACAGTCATAGTAGGACATTTTAACACCACATTGACACCAATGTTTGGATAGCTCTTCCAAACAGAAAATCAACACATCAGATCAAATGGTTTTAATTGTTATCTTCAGATAATTTCACCCCAATGCAGCAAAATATACATTCTTTTTAAGTGTGCATAGAACATTTTCTAGGACAGACCACATGACATGTCAGACCACAAAACATGTCTCAATAAATTTAAGAAGATTCAAATAATATCAAGCATCTTCTCTGACCAAAATTGTACAGAACTAGAAATAAATCCCAAGGGGGGAAAAAAACTGAAAAACACACAAATTCATGGAGGCTATATAACATGTTCCTAATCAATGAAGGGTTAACAATAAGATCCAGATTGATTTTTTTTTTAATGGAAACAACTGAAAATGAGATTATAACCACCCAAAATCTATGGGGGCACATTGAGAGCAGTCTTATGGGGAAAATTCATAGCATTTCAGGCCTATCTCAAGAACTAAGAAAAAGCTCAAATAAACAACCTAACTTTACACTTAAAGGGATTCTAAAAAGAAAAAAAAAATGAGTGCAAGATATAAAATAATAAAAATCAGAGCAAAAATAAGCAAAGTTTAAAAAATATAAAAGATCAATGAAACCAAGAGTTAGTTTTTTGAAAAAAATAAACACGATTAACAAACCTTTAACCTGGCTCATCAAGAAAATAAGAGAGAGAACTGAAATAAGTAAAATCAGAAATGAAAGAGAATTAACAACAGATACCAAACAATACAAAAGATAGTAAGAAAATATTAGCAACAGCTATACACCAACAAATTGAACAACTGAAAGAAATTGATAAATTTCTTGAAACATGAAATCTTCAAAAATGGAATCTGGCAGACCCATAAACTATGAAGAGATAGATTACAATTAATGAAATTGAAGCAGTAATAATAATTTTAAAAACTCTCAATAAACAGAGCTCTGGATCAAATGTCTTCACAGGTGAATTTTTTCAAGCATTTAAATATCTAACTTTGAGCCTTCTCAAACTATTTCAAAACTTTCAAGAGGAAAAAACACTCCCAAGCTCATTGTATGAGACCAGCATTGTCCTACTTCCAAAACCAAATAAAAACAATACAAAGAAACAAACTTATAGGTTAATAACCCTGATAAACATAAATGCTAATAACCTCAACAAAATATTACCAAAATCGAACTAACTATATTAAAATGATCACAGCATGATCAATTGGGATTTAGTGCTGGGATGCAAGGTTGGTACAATACCCCCAAATCAATAAATGTGACACACAACATAAAAAATAAAAGATAATTGGTGTTTCAGGATTCTTAGTGTATAATTCCAGCAATGGGATCACTGGATCAAAAGAATCCATGCACCCCTATGTTCATAGCAGCATTATTTATAAGAGCAAAGTGCTGGAAACAGCCTAAATGCCCAACAGTAATGAGTGGATCAAAAAACTGTGGTACACCATGGCTGGTGGCACAGTGGCTAAGGCACCGGCCTGTGAACCCAAAGGTCTCTGGTTTGATTTCCAAGCCAGGGCACATAACCAGGTTGCAAGCCAGGTCTCCAGTCAGGTCTGCAGCTGGAGGCAGGTGAAAGAACAATACATTGATGTCTTTCTCACTCTCTGCCTCTCTTCCTACTAGCCTCTCTAAAAATAATAAATAAAATATTTAAAAAACTGGTACATTTACACAATGGAGTACTACACAGCAGAAAGAAGGAAGGAACCCCCATGCTTTGCAACAGCATAAATGGAAATGGAAAGTATTATGCTAAGTGAAATAAGCCAGGTGGCAAAAGACAAGTGTCAAATGGTCTCACCTGTGAGTGGAACCTAATGAACAAAACAAACAAACAAGCAAAATAGAATCAGAGACATGGAAATAAGGAACAGACTGACAGAGACTAAAGAGAAGGGGAGAGGGGAAAAATGGGGGAAAGAAGGGGAAGGATCTAGTCAAGGAAAAAGTATAAAGAGCCCACAGACATGGACAACAGGGTGAAGATTGTGGGAGTGGGTGGATGGTCAGGGTAGTGTAGTGCAATGGGGGAAATTGGGACAAATGTAATGGAACAACAATAAAATAATATATTAAAATATAAAGGATAAAAACATTATATCAATATACAGAAGCATTTGATAAAATTCAGCACTTATGACAAATATTTTAGAAAGTGAAAAATAGAAAAAACTTACCTCAATGTAATAAAGACCATATAGACAAACCCATAGGTAACATTATACTCAATGAACAAAAACTAGAACTATTTTATTAAAATTGGGGAAAAGACAGAGATGTCCTCTTTCACCACTCTCATTCAATCAATATGTTACTGGAAGTCTTCACCATAGCAATTAAATAAGAAAAAGATACAAAAGTCATGCAAATTTATTTATTTTTAATTTTCTGTATTTATATTTAGAGAGAGGGTACAGAAAGGAGAAAGGGTGGGGGGAAACATCAGTGTGTGAGAGAAACATTAATTGGTTATAGCACATGTCCAACCCAGGGATCAATCCTGCAATCAACTAAAGTGCTCTGACCAGGAATCAAACCAGTGACCTTTTGCTTTGTGTTCTGATATTCAAACAACTGAACCATGTCAGTTAGATCAAGGAATCTAAGTTTAAAAGGAAGATATAAACTATCATTATTTGTATATGACATGATGCTGTATATAGAGAACCTTAAATATCCCAGCAAAAACTACAACTGAGAAATAAATTTAGTAAAATGGCCTATACAAAATAAATATCTAGAAATCAGATGCATTTTATACATCAATAATAAACTATTATAATGGGAAACTAAGAAAGCAATTGCAATTACCCTTACCCTTGCATCAAAAATACCTAGGAGCCCTGGCTGGTGGCACAGTGGATAAGGTGCCGGCCTGCAAACCCAAAGGTTGCTGGTTCGATTCCCAGCCAGGGCAACATAACCAGGTTGCAAGCCAGGTCTCCAGCCAGATTAGTAACTGGAGGCAGGTGAAAGGCAACCATACATTGTTTCTCTCCCTCTCCACCTCTCTCCCTTCCTCTCTCTCTGGAAACAATAAAATCTTTAAAAAAAAAAAAAATACCTAGGAATAGCCCTGGCTGGTGTGGCTGAATGGATTGAGCTCTGGCCTGCAAATGAAAGTGTCACTGGTTCAATTTTTGGTCAGGGCACATGCCTGGGTTTTGGGCCTGGTAGCCAATTTTGGGCGTGTGAGAGGCAACCAATCGATGTATCTCTCATGCACTGATATTTCTCTCCCTGTCTTTCTCCCTACCTTCCCCTGCAAAAATAAATTAAAAACCATAAAAAGTACTTAGGAATAGATGTAACCTAAGGTGTAAAATACCTGTGCCTGGAAAATTGTCTGAAACTGAAGAAAGAAATTGAAGTAGATACAAATAAATGGAAACATATAACATGTTCCTGGATAGGATGATTAATATCATTAAAATATGTGTACCATCCAAAAATATATATAGCCTCAATTCAATTCCTATCAAGATACCAAGGGTTTATTCCACAGAATGAAAACAAATATTTCAAAAATGTAAGTAGGATAACAAAAGACCCAGAATGGCCACAGCAATATTGAGAAAAAAGAACAACTTTGAAGGAATCATGCTATCTGATATCAAACAATACTAGAATGCTCTAGTAATCAAAAAAGCATGATACTGGAATAAAAACAAGCATATAGATCAATGAAACAAGTTGGAGACCACAGAAGTAAATCCACACCTTTATATTAAATTAATATTTGATACAGGAGGCAAAAACATAGAATGAGGTAAAGATAGCTTATTCTGTAAATGGTGCTGGGAATACTGAACAGATATGTGCATTAAATGAAACTAGACCACCTTCTTACACCATACACAAGAAGAAATACAGTATGGATTAAACACTTAAATGTTAGACCCAAACCATTAAAATCCTAGCAGAAAACATAGGCAGTAAAATAAATCTTATACATTTCTTGTAGCAGTATTTTTTCTCCTATATATCTCCCTGGGCAAGGGAAACAAAAGGAAAACTATACAAATAGGATCATTTAAAACTAAAAAGTTTTTTCACAGCAAAGGAACCATCAACAAAATGAAAAGAAAATCACTTGTATGGGAGAACATATTTGCTATTGATTCATCTGTTAAAGAAACCTGAAACACTGATTGCAACATTTTTTACAACAGCCAAGATTTGGAAGCAGCCCAAGTGTCCATCAGTACATTAATGGATAAAAAAGCCATGGTATACTTACACAATAAAATATTACTCAGCCATAAAAAAAGAAGGGGATTTCACCTTTTGCTACAGCATGAATGAACTTGGAGAGTATTATGCTAAGTGAAATAAGTCAGTCAGAGAAAGGCAAATACCATATGATTTCACATGGAATCTAGTGAATAAAGTAAACTAATAAAATATAAACAGACTCAGATATACAAAACAAACTTAGAGCTGTCAGAGGAAATGGACATTGGGGCTAAGAGAAAAAGGTGAAAGGATTAAGCAAAAAAAAGTACTCAGACATAGACAGCTATATGTGCCATGATTACTAGAGGGAAAGGGGTTGGAGGGAGGTAGAAGAGGGTAAAAGGGGAATAAAAGGTGATGAAAGACGGTTTGACTTATGGTGGTGAACACACAATACAATATACAGATGATGCATTATAGAATTGTACACATGAAATATAAAATTTTATCAATCACTGTCACACTAATATCAGTAACAGTTTAAAAATGATCTATTTAAAAAAGAAAAAATAGCCCTGGCTGGTAGCACAGTGGATAAGGCGCCAGCCTGCAAACCCAAAGGTCGCAGGTTCGATACCCCAGCCAGGGCACATAACAAGGTTGCAAACCAGGTCTCCAGTCAGGTCTGTGGCTGGAGGCAGGTGAAAAGCAACCATACATTGATGTCTTTCTCCCTCTCTGCCTCTCTCCCCTCCCCTCTTTCTAAAAATAATGAAATAAAATCTTTAAAAATAATAAAATAAAAAAGAAAAATAAGAGAGAAACATTAGCAAATTACTTAGACTGATAACCCAAAAAGAAGTGGTAAACATTTGAATTGACTACTTGTTAATAAATGAATATATTGTTATATCCAGACGAAAGCGAGACACCAAATGCTGGGGACTTTTGGGGATTCAAAGATGTTATTTATTGGCCAAACAGGTTATTTATTGACCTGCGCAGGGGCGACCTCGATCTCATGAGGTGCGCGCTGTCTCTTACAGCTAGGGCTTTTTATAGCAGAACAAGTGAGCCCTGGCACAGAAGATAAGATGGTAGTTAGTGATTGACTATCAGGGTGGGGGGTCTGAGGTGGTCTTGAGGCCTTAATCGGCCTGTCTCCGGGCTGTCAGGTTGCCCTAATATCTTGGGTCAACAGTCTTTTCCGCTGGCGGTTTCGTGCTCTGGGCCTATGGACTCTAGGGGACCCGGAATCCCTTTGTCCCTGCAGAGGTCCCCTGCAGAGCGACTGCGCTTCTCTTTAACTAGGTCTCTAAATAAGCTTCCTCCTTTCCTAATTTCAATAATGCTAGGCTTTTGCTGGGGTTCCACGATATCACCTAAGATATTCACTAAAATATGTATTTTGATAGCGGAGATAAAAAAAAGTTAATAACATGTTTTTTCTCTTAATCAGGAAGGCATGATCTTTACTGAGAAGACAAAGTAAATTCAAGTGCAATGAATCATAACAGAATATGATCATGGCACAGCCCAGAATATGATTAAATATCAAACTACATTGTTCAGCCTCTATATGATATGGGAGATACCTAAGGGTACCAGTTTGAGGTCAGAAGTCATGAGGGAAACTCATTTTGGATATTATTTATATAGGTATTATTTTTAGTAAGCACAAAAATGAGAAAAGAAAACTGTTTTTCTGCATTCCACAACACCCCCTAACACACACACACACACACACACACACACACACAAATGGTTCTTCATTTTTGTTTCCAAATTCTGTAAAGTTTATAGGACTAGCAGGAAAATACATGAGAAACCAAACATATAAAATATATTATCTTAGAAGAGAATTTTATGATTTACAAATAGCTTTGAGGACCCCTAAATCCTTTGGGTAATTGGGAATATGACAGAAATGGAGGTTTACCTACTAGTAAAGTTTAGTTGGTTTGTGATATAAGATATAAAACTTTACAACCTGGATTATGAACATTTTAGGTACTGAACAGATTGCATACAAGCATCCTGCATTTCCAACTACAGAAATATGGGTCTCTTTTTCATAGGGCTCTTTAATTATTTTTATGATCAAGAGTACCAGCGGGTGAATTAAACAGTTTAGATAATATATTTTCAATGCACTAAATAATTGCAAATGTTTATTTTTAGTATATGCAGCTAGGCATGTATGTATATATCTATAATACAGTGCCCAATATGTGTATTGTGATAATTATATATTCAGCAAAAATCCAAGGTTTTCTATAACATACATACCTACACAAGCTTGCCATTTTCATTTTTATATTTTTTAATTTCAGAGATCTATCTATGAGTTGAATCATAAATGTCAAAGCATAGTAATAGAAGCTATTCACAAGCAGACTAATCATTCATTATGTCAGGCTATTCCCTAATCCTAAAAGAGATGTAACAAAATCTCATTAATTTGATTAGCAATAATAGCCATCCCCAGAATCCTGAGTAATATAAATCTTTTTGTCCAGCTTGAATGCATGACTGCCAGTAACACTTTATTGTGTGAATGTCATCAATCCTCTTTATGTAAAATATCACAAACTACATCAAAAATTTCTCTTGAGACCTTTTCTCCTTTCTAATATTTTTATTATGGTTGGTGATACCACAATTATTTAGTTTATCAGCTTTATAAAGTGTAAGTCATCTTACACTTTCTCCCTTGTTTTAACCAGTTTTTTAATCTTCAATAATAAGTATTGTATTCTCCACCCTTAGATTCACTGGGATTTCACATTTCTGTTGTTTCTCCTCTTTCTTCTCAGATAAAAATTTCTTCAGTCAGAATTCTAGACTTTTCTTTTTTTTTTTTTTCAATCTCTTAATTACTCATATTCTGCATACCTTTGTTTGGTCCTCTTAGGTTTTCACCCTCTCTCTCCCTTGGTAAACTCATCTAAGAACACAGACTTCAACAAAACTTACATTTGATAATTACATATTCTATCTCCAACACAGAAATCCTTCTAACTTACAAATTTGGCTTATAGAAGCATCCCAAATCCCCTATCCAAAACTGTTCCTCCTTTTTATCTAACTCAGTTTACTGACTCATATTCCACTTAGTCTTTAAACTTAACTCATTTTTCTTCTCATTTCCCTTTGCATAAAATTTTTATATAATAGGTCACAGTGCTTTTAATTTTTCATCAGAAATATGTCTGGCTGGCATTTAGTCATTCTCCATTTTCATTGTCACTGACATGGTCTAATTTGAAGACCTAATTTATCCATAACTTGAACAGTTACAACTAAATTTTAATTGATCTTTTACCTGCTCAATACACCTTTCACGCTTTATCCAGGATTACATTCCTAAAACAGAAATTTGATTTTATTGCCTTCTTGAACAAAGTCCCTTAACTCCCCATTGATTTTCATTTTTTAAGATTTTATTTGTTTTTAAAGAGGGTGGAAAGGAGGGAGAAAGAAAGGGAGAGAAATATCAATGTGTGGCTGCCTCTCATGCACCCTCAAGTGGAAACCTGGTCTGCAACCCAGCATGTGCTTTTATTGGGAATCAAACCAGTGACCCTTTGGTTCATAGGCTGGCATTCAATCCACTAAACCACACCAGCCAAAGCCACCATTCATTTTTCATTTTTGCTCTAAAATTTATATTCTTTCACAAGGTTACAAACTTCATCTTCACCATCATATCTCACAAATATCTACAATGCAATTTTAATCTACTAATACTTAATTATTTACTTTCTCCTACTATTATCCTCTTCTTGTCCATCTTTCTAATCTACATTAAAACACCCCAGTCATTCTTCAAGATTCAGCCCAAATCTCACTTCCTTTGTGAAACTGCAGTTACTTCTATAGTCAGAAAATTACTACATCTTTTGTAATGCTATAGAAAAACACTTTACATTGTACTGACATTAATTCTTTACATATGTATCCCCCAACATTTGAATGTGAAATTATGCAGAATGAAAGCTGTGTTTTATTCTTAGTTGTATATTCAGAGTTGGGAATTAGTAGGCATATCATAGGTGTCAGGAGGAAGAAAGGAGAGAAGGAAGAAAAGAAAAAAATTTTGGAGGAAGAAAGGATTTCTTAACTATGCTATTTTTTTCTAATTCCTATAACAAATAAGTTATCAGATCCTCACAATATCATAATTACATTGCTTGTTTTGACTGTTATATTTCATATTATGCTTATAGATCTTTACATAAAATTCAGAACAAGGCCTAAAAATAAACAGATTCAATGCTAAAGTGTAAGGCTTAGAGTATATTGGCAGAAAATGTCACTTGATTTAATTGGGACATACAAAGTTCTGTCCTTAAAGTATTGGCTGCACAAAATGTTTTAATTATATTGACATTGGCTTGATACTTTTGGAACAGACCTCATAAGTACAGCATCAGGAAATATAGTCAGTAATGTTATAATGATGATGTATGTGGCCAGGTGGGTACTGGAAATATCAGGGGTTAAACTTTGTAAAGTATGTGATTATCTAATCACTATGCTGTACATGTGAAACTAATATAAAATAATAGCAGATGTAAACTTAAATTGAAAAAATAAAAAATAAAAATATTAACATAAGGAAATGTTGAAATTGGAAAATGTTTTTACAAACACATTCAAGAGATATAAAGATTATTCAGAGATAATTCAAAAACATAAAGAATGTTAGTATGAATCTTCTAGTACTTTGTAGTGGTCTGAGATGTTTCATTGTTTAAGTTTAAGCTAGGGGAGAAGAAAAACAAAAGAAAACCATTATTAGAGCAAATAATGCAGATAATTTAAAAAGAACCTACTCAGTGATCCTTTCAAAAATATTGACAATACCAACTATTGTGCTAGCTTGATTGTGAATGCTTGGGGGTGAAGAAGTACTTGGATACTACACAAACCTTTTCCCAGAACCAAAATGGAATTACAACTAAATTGTAGAGAAAGTATCCTGAATAACCAACTGAGCACTTGCCAGAGAGAAGCCTTATAACTGAGGACAGACAGAAGAAACCATTTCACCACTATATGACTGGCAGGGAGTGTGAAGGAGACATGAGGGGCATGGCCAGGCTCCCAAGACAGCAGCTTAAGTGAAAGAGGGATATATCAGTGCTCAAGGGGTTCACCCTGAGAACTATAGGGTCTAAACCCTAAGCTGTGTTCCCCAGCCTAAGGCACCAGAGCTGGGAAATGAACCCGGATAAAATCCAGCTATGAGAAGAAGCAGGATTACTGTCCACCAGGGAGAGATGGCTGAAGATGCAGAGAGCCTCTCCAAGAGTCAATGCACAAAATTTTATTTGTAGCCACTTAACCTGAAATACAGCAGAGGGAGGGCAGAGTGGAATAGAAACACCTGAGGAGAGTCTGGGCTTGGTGGATCTGGGGAGAGAACTGAGGGATCAGCTGCCGACTTCCCTGTGCTGAGTCATTCCCCATACCGCAGAGGCCAACTTTCTCAATCAGAGCAATCTCCTCGTGTCATCAGCCTGTACTTTGTCCAACAGTTTAGAACTTAAGCTGGGATGCTGAGTGCAGCTTGAGGCTATATCAGTAATTAAGTTTAAATAATGTGGATCTCTGGAAGCCCTGAGATTTTAGCTAACAGTTTCCCAGGCCCAGTACTGATGAAAGCCAGCTGGTACACACAGCAGGCTCTTCCTGCACACACCCAGGCCCAGAAGAGAGAGCCACAAGCTTTAGATCCCTGATAGCTCCAAACAAGTTGTCCAAGGCTGGTCACAGGCAGTGTCTTAACATAGGGCAGCACAAGAGTCTTTGCATGTATACCTAAAACATGGAAACAAACACAAAGAGGCAGCCAAAATTGGAATAATAGGAAACACACCACAAATGAAAGAATTAGAGAATTCTCCAGAAGAAAACCTAAATGAAATGGAGACAAGCAGTTTATCATATATAGAGTTTAGAGTAATGATTATAAGGATACTCAACAGCATGAAAATGGACATAGAAATCATAAGAAAGGACCTGTCAGAAATAAAAAATGAACTATCAGAAGTAAATAATTCACTGAAAGGGGTAAATAGTAGGTTAGATAAAGTGGGGGATAAAATCAATAATTTGGAAGACAAAGTAGGAAAAAAACAAACAAAAAAAAAAAAACAAAAAACACCCAAGCAGAGAACTAAAAAGTAAAAAGGAATTAAAAATAAGGAAAAGTTAACAAACACTTGAGACAACCTGAAGTGAAACAATATATACATTATGGGAATACCAGAAGGAGAAGAGAGTGAGCAAAGGATTGAGAACTTATTTGAAGAAAAAATGACTGAGAATTTCCCTAGTCTGGTGAAAGAAAAAAAACATACAAGTTCAGGAAGCTCTGAGAGTCCCAAACAAGATGGACTTAAAGACCTATGCCAATACACATCATAATTAAAGTAGAAAAATTTAAAGATAAGTAGCAGGTTCCTGAAAGCCATAAGAGACAAACTGGTAGTTACCTACAAGAGAGCTACAATTCCACTGTCATCTGATTTCTCAACAGAAATATTTTAGGCCAAAAGGGATTACCATGACATATTTGAGGTGATGAAAAGCAAGGACATACAACCAATGGTACATGACCTAACAAGGCTATCATTTAAAATTGAAGAATAAATAAAGAGCTTCCCAGACAAGAAAAAAAATAAACGGGTTTGTTAATACCAAATCAGCACTTCAACAAATGTTGAACAACAACAAATGTTGGAAGTGCTGATTTGGTATTAGGGTTGTGAAGAAGATAGAAGAATGAATAAGATTAAGAATAAAAGGAGAAGAGAAAGAAGGAGAAGAACAGGAAAAAGGAAAATAGAGGAAAATAATATAAAAATAAAATGGCAAGGAGATCTAAGATAGTGGAGGAGTAAGAGGAAGCTACACTAATCTCCTCCTAGAACTAAACTGGAATTACAAATTAATTGTGGAAAAATCACTTAGAATGACCAATTGAACACTAGCTGGAAAGGAGCCTTATAACCAAGGACAGACAGAAGAAACCATTTCACCACTATGTGTCTGTTATGGAGTGGGGGCGAGACATGAGTGAGCTGACTGGGTTCCCACTAGTAGCAGCTGAAGGTATGGAGAATATATTTCAGCAGTCTCCTCACCAAATAGTGTTAGGAGAACAGGACAGGGACATGCAAATAAATGAAAATAGAACACCAACTGACACCATGCACCAGAATAAACTCAAAGTGGATAAAAGGCTTAAACATAAGCTGGGACTCCATAAAAGTCCTAGAGGAAAACATAGGCAGTCAAACTGCAGATATCCCACACAGCAATATTTTCACCAATCTATTTCCTAGGGCAAGAAAAATAAAGGAAAGAATAAACAAATGGGACTACATCAAATTAAAAAATTTCTTCTCAGCTAAAGAAAACAGCAGCAAAATGAAAAGGGAATTAAATGTATGAAAAAAATATTTCTCAGTGATACCTCGGAAAGGGCTTTGATTTTTTATATATATATATATATATATATATATATATATATATATATATATATATATATATAAAGATCTCATATGACTAAACACCAAGAAGACAAACAGTCCAATTAAAAAGTGGGCAAAGGAGCCCTGGAAGGTGGCACAGTGGATAAGGAGTCAGCCTGCAAACCCAAAGATCACTGGTTCAATTCCAAGCCAGGGCAACATAACCAGATTGCAACCCAGGTCTCCAGCCAGGTCTGTAGCTGGAGGCAGGTGATAGGCAATCCCACATTGATGTCTCTCTCCCTCTATCCCTTCCTTTCTCTCTAAAAATAATAAATAAAATATATTTTTTAAAAAAGTGGGCAAAGCACTGAACAGTCACTTCTCCAAGGAGTATGTACAGAAGGTCCATAAATATACAAAAGGATGTTCAACATCACTAGTCATCAGAGAGGTACAAATTCAAACCACAATGAGATACCACCTTACACTGTACAAAATGGTCCACAATTAATGAATGAACAAGCAACAAATGCTGCCAAGGATGTGGAATAAAGAGGACCCTATAGAGGAGATCTAAAATGAAGACATAGATAGACATGCTGTGCCTCCATCCACCACAAGAAATGGGTACATCTACCTCAAAACTAGAGATATCCAGAAATTCCAGAACATTCAACTGCATGGAAGTCTAACAAAAAAATAAATAAAAGGGGGAGGAAAGATGGCAACAGGGTAGAGAGCAGTGCTGATGGTGTTCTCGAGCACCAGAGCAGCTAGAGGACAAGATAGGGAGCTTGAGATGTTTTCAGGACCCTAAGAATTGGAGCAGTCAGCATCTGGACACATGAGAGCACAGCCCAGAGGCAGAGGAGACCAGCAGGAGAGTAGCCCACAGGTCCAGAAAACAACCAGACAGCCCAAATAAAGAACACACCAAGAACAGCAAGTGGAGAAAATCTGGAGGCTGCAACATTGAACTCCACAAATCTCCTATCACAAAAGGGTGCTCAACTAAGGCAAGGAAGCAAAGCAGGTTAAACCAAGGAAAAAACAAAAATAAATAATAATAAAAAGCAACCAAGAATGGAATCCCAAAATGGGGCAAAAAAGAATCAGTCCATCACCAAAAGGAAAGGAAGAATCCCCAGAAAGACCACAAAATGAAACAGAGGCACCTGGAATATTAGATAATGAATTCAAAAGAATGATGATAGAGAAGTTCAGTGAGCTCAGCCACATCAAAGATAACTATAAACAACTCCTGGAAAACTACCAAGAACTCCAGGGAAGTTACAAGGAACTTACTGAGAACTATAAGAGCATGAAAAAGGACATCGAAACTATCAATCAGTGCCAAGAGGAAATGAAGAATACAGTTTCTTAACTGAAGAATACAGTAGAAGGAATCAATAGTAGGCTAGAGGAAGTGGAGGACCAGGTCAGCAAGATGGAGAATAATGGAGACAAATACTCCAAGACAGGACAAGAGAATGAAAAAAGGCTGAATAAGACTGAAGAGGAGTTAAGAGAGCTGCAGGACAACATGAAATGTAACAACATCCGTGTCATAGTGATACCAGAAGGAAAAGAGAAACAAGGAATGGAAAACCTGTTCAAAAAAAGTCATGATAGAAAATTTCACAAACATGATGAGTGAAAACATGAAACAAGTTCAGGAAGCACAGAGGGTCCCAATGAGGATCAACCCAAACAGACCAACACCAAGGCACATTATAATTAAAATGGCAAATTTCAAAGACAAAGAGAGAATCCTAAAAGCATCAAGAGAGAAAAGACAAATAACATATAAAGGGGCTCCAATAAGGCTATCAAATGATTATTCAACAGAAACAATTCAAGCCAGAAGGGAATGGCAAAAAGTATTTCAAGTAATTGGAAACAAAGGCCTACAACCAAGAATACTCTACCAAGCAAGACTCCCATTCAAGATAGAAGGAGAAATAAGGAGCTTCCCACACAAAAAAAGACTAAAAGAATACATCTCTACCAAACCAGCATTGCAAGAAATGCTAAAGGGTCTGCTATAAAAATAAGTAAACAAATAAAATGAAGAAACAGAGAAAGCCAAAGAGGAATACAGACACAAAGGGAGAAAACGGCAATGAATAAATATCAATCAATAATAACCTTAAATGTAAATGGATTAAATGCACCAATCAAAAGACATAAGGTAGCCAAACGGATAAGACAACATGACCCACATATATGCTGTCTTCAACAGACCCACCTCAGAACAAAAAATCAACACAGATTGAGAGTGAATGGATGGAAAACTATATATCAATCAAATGGACATGAAAAAAAAAGCGGGAGTAGCAATACTGATTTCAGACAAAATAGCTTTTACAACGAAGGTCAAAAAAAGGGACAAAGATTGACATTTCATAATACTTAAGGGAACAATCCATCAAGAAGAAATACCTGATAAAAATATATGCACCCAAAGTATGAGCTCCGAAATATATAAGGAAAATCTTGGAAGACATTAAGAAAGACATAGACAGCAACACACTAATAGTAGGGGATTTTAATACCCCACTATGAACAAAGGACAGAACTTCAAAAAAAAAAAAAAAATCCCCAGATATGTTGTGGCGTTGAAGAACACCCTATAGAAAATGGATCTAAGTGATGTATACAGTCTTTTACCCAAAAGAAGCAAAATACACATTCTTTTCAAATGCACATGCATCATTCTCCAAGATAGACCACAGAGTATGTCACAAGACAAGACTCCACAAATATAGGACAATGGAAATAATACAAAGTATCTTCTCAGATCACAATGACTTGAAACTGGAAACCAATCTCATGGGAAAAAAACAAAAATTCTCTAACTCATGGAGACTGAATAACATGCTTTTAAGCAATGAAGGGGTCAACAATGAGATCAAAGATGAAATAAAAAAGTTCCTGGAAAAAAATGATAATGAACACACAACAAAACCTATGGGATACAGCAAATGCAGTTCTCAGGGGGAAATCTATAGCAATACAGGCCTTCCAGAAAAGGTCTCAAGAAGTTTATAAAAACGACCTAACCACAAAGCTGCAAGAACTAGAGGAACAACAACGAACAAAGCCCAGAGCAAGTAGAAGGAAGGAAATCATCAAGATCAGAGCAGAACTAAATAACTCAGAGATTCAAACTACAATTCAAAGAATCAACAGGACCAGGAGCTGGTTCTTTGAAAAAATAAACAAAATTGACAAGCCCGTATCCAGACTCATCAAGAAAAAGAGAGAGGGGACCCAAATAAACAGAATCAGAACTGAAAGAGGGGAAATCACAACTGATACCTCAGAAATACAAAAGATTGTAAGAAATTACTACAAACAACTATATGAGAAAATTATGACAACCTGGATGAAATGGATACATTCCTGGAAAGGTATAGTCTACCAAAACTCAACCCAGAGGAAGCAGAAAGCCTGAACAGGCCAATAACAACTAGTGAAATTAAAGAAATAACCCAAAATCTCCCAAAGCGCAAAAGTCCTGGACCAGATGGCTACACAGGTGAATTATACCAAACATTTAAGAAGAACTAACTCCCATCCTTCTCAAACTATACCAAACATTCAAGAAGAGGGAAGACTCCCAAACTCTTTCTATGAGGCCAATATTATTCTAATCCCAAAACCAAGGCAAGATACAACTAAGAAAGAAAGCTACAGGCCAATATCTCTGATGAACATAGATGCTAAAATTCTCAACAAATTATTGGCCAATCAGATTCAGCAGTATGTTACAAAGATCATACACCATGATTAAGTGGGCTTCATCCCAGGGATGCAAGGATGGTACAACATTCGTAAATCAATAAATGAAATATACCACATCAATAAATTGAAAGATAAAAACCATATGATCATATCAATAGATGATGAAAAAGCATTTGATAAAGTACAGCAACGATTTATGAAAAAAACCCTCAGCAAACTGGAAATAGAGGAAACAAACCTCAACATCATAAAGGCCATCTATGAGAAACCTCAAGCCAACATTATATTTAATGGACAGAAACTGAAAGCTTTCCCCCTAAGATCAGGAATGAGACAAGGCTGTCCACTTTCTCCACTTCTATTCAACATTGTCTTGGAAGTTCTAGCTATAGCCATCAGAGAAGAAAAAAGGAATCAAAGGTATCCAAATTGGAAAGGAGGAAGTCAAACTGCTATTATTTGCAGATGATATGATAGTGTACATACAAAACCCGATTGGCTCCACCAAAAACTTACTCAACCTAATCAGCAAATTTAGCAAAATAGCTGGGTATAAAGTCAATATCCAGAAATCAAAAGCATTTTTGTATACCAATCATGAAACAACACAAATAGAAGCGAAAAAAACAAATCCTAACTACCATAGCAATAAGAAAAATAAAGTACCTAGGAATAAATTTAACTAAGGAGGCAAAAGAACTTTACTCAGAAAACTACAGAACAATGAAGAAAGAAATCAAGGAAGACACAAATAAATGGAAGCATACAGCATGTTCATGGATGGGAAGAATTAACATCATTAAAATATCCATACTACCAAAAGCAATCCTCATATTCAATGCAATCCCAATTAAAATACCAATGACAGACTTCACAGAAATAGAAAAAATACCTCAAAAATTTATATGGAACCAAAAACGACCACAAATAGTCACCACAATCTTCAGAAAGAAGAACAAGGTAAGAGGAATCACAATACCTGATTTCAAACAATACTACAAGGCTACAGTCATCAATACAGCCTTGTACTGGCATAAGAATAGACATAAAGATCAATGAAACATAATAGAGAGCCCAGAAATTAACCCAGGACTCTATGGTCAACTAATATTTGACAAAGGGGGAAAGAACATCCAATGGAGTCAAAACAGTCTCTTCAACAAATGGTGTTGGGAGAACTGGACAGCAACATGCAAAAAGATAAAACTAGACCACCAACTTACACCATACACCAAAATAAACTCAAGATGGATAAAGGATTTAAACATAAGCAGTGTCACCATAAAGGTTCTTGAGAAAAAATATAGGCAGTAAACTTTTGGACATCCTACGCAAAAATATGTTTACTGATACTTCACCAAGGGCAAAGGAAGTCAAAGAACGAATCAACAAATGGCACTGTATCAAATTGAAAATTTTCTGTTCAGCTAAAGAAAATATCAGCAAAATTCAAAGGGAACCAACTGTATGGGAAAACATAATTGCCAATGATACTTCAGACAAGGGTCTGATCTCCAAAATATATAAAGAACTAATGCGACTCAACACAAGGGTGACAGACAGCCCAATTAAAAAATGGGCAAAGGCCCTGAACAGACAACTCACTGAGGAAGAGATACAAAGGGCCCAGAGGCATATGAAAGAATGCTCAACATTGCTAGTCATCAAAGAGATGCAAATTAAAACTGCATCAAGATACCACCTCACACTTGTCAGAATGGCAATCATCAGCAAATCAACAAACAACAAGTGTTGGCGAGGATGCAGGGCAAAGGGAACCCTCATACACTGCTGGTGGGAATGTAGGCTGGTGCAGCCACTGTGGAAAACAGTATGGGGTTTCCTTAAAAAACTAAAAATTGAACTGCCTTTTGATCCAGCCATTCCACTACTTGGACTATAGCCAAAGAATCCTGAAACACCAATTCATAAGAACCTATGCACACCTATGTTCATAGTGGCACTATTTACAATAGCCAAGTGCTGGAAACAGCTTAAGTGTCCATCAGTGGATGATTGGATAAAACTTTGGTACATTTACACAATGGAATTCTATACAGCAGAAAGAAAGAAGGAACTTGTACCCTTTGCAACAACATGGATGGAACTGGAGAGTATTATGCTTAGTGAAATAAGCCAGTCCGTGAAGGACAAATATCATATGATCTCACCCATTACGGGACAATAATGAGCAAAACTAACAACAAGCAAAACAGAACCAAGTATATGAATACAAGGAATAGGCCTTCAGTTGTCAGGAGGAACGGGGTTGGGGGGAGGGGGGAGGCAGAGGCAATGAAGGGGAGCAGCTTAGACAAGAACC